>JANKKC010042822.1:0-10399 GCA_026225755.1 Bursera bipinnata
CACGCAATTCCAAAGCAAGCGGAACCTAAATGTAAAATCGAGATGTAACGGATATACCCTAAACTAAATTATCTCATCACATGATTTTTATAATCTTTATCAGAAATAATATTCTTTCAATCTTATCTTAATTGATCGTATGAGATTTATAATGAATAACAATTTTCTTCGAAGAAAAAAATCTTCTAAAATCTTATCCTAAGTGATTATCTTAAATGATGGGTTTAAATGATTTAATATTTATTATCTGAATGACGATTGATAACGATGAGATTTCAAATGAATTTTGAGATAATCTTTTAAAAATTATGGAGATTACAAATTTGCTTACCTATAAAAAGATATATATAATTATTTGAAATGGGTTAATTTTTTAATATTGTCCGAGTTCTTAATATGAAAGCTATAGGCTAAGAAATTTGTACGTGGCCCTTTAAATTACGGTTCCCAACATCCAAACATTCTTATTTTCCAGTTTTCTCTTAGGATAACATAGTTTAATAACAACGTTTTAGAAGTGCTACAATTACAGGTCAAGAATAAATATTATACTTGGTAAGAAGATTGAAATGCAATTAATATCAATGAATATTATTATACTTCCTAATTCCATTTACTAGACAAACAATTTAACACTTGTTACTATTAGACAATAATGCTCGACAGATGATAAATCTTTTCAAACTCGTCAGAAATCAAGGGGTAGCGTCTGACGAGAAAAAATAAAAATAAAAATAAAAAAGTATAAAATACTTGGTTTATTTGTCAAACACAATCGGTATCTAAATTTTTAGGGTTTGCGTTATTTTTCAACTAGCGCCCTAACTTTATGCCATTTTTTTTAATTTCCCAATAACCGTAATAGAAACTTCATCAAATAATAATAATAAAAAAGATCTCAATCTTTTCAAATAAAGAGAGATATCAAATGAAAACAAATAAATAATGAAAAGATATTCTAAATTAACTGCCTTTGAAAACAAGCTACCTCTATCACCTTCTAAGAAAACAAGAATTCTGAATCTCTTTCATAATCTTACAATTTTATCTAAATTAAAAATTAAAAATTATAATCTCTTTTCTGCCTCGTTACTTTTCCATAGAGAGAATGCCACGTTGGACGATAAACGGCGTGTCGTATATGTGCTGAATTTACAGACGACGCGTGGATGCCGACTCATGCATTCACGTTCCCTTTCTTTCGACACATAATATGGTTACCTCTCACACTCTGTCTCTTTCACTGACCCATCATCTCCTTCCTTGTGTTCATGTCATGGCCTCGATGATTTTCTTTGACTGATTGTTGAACGTCACAACCCAGATATCACCAACGTTTCAGGTATAGTTTTCCTTTTCCGTGTTTGAATGGTCTCTTTTTCTGAGTTTGTCTGTTCGACCAATTTGAAGTTTTGCTCTAATGGCAGTGTATAATCTATTGGCTATAATTCAATATCATGCAACATAGAATGTCATTAAATCTATGCCTTTGTAACATTTAACTGTGAAAAAAAGTATCGAAAATGAATATGAATTGTATACGATATGATTCTCATTTTAGTAAAATTACTATATCTGATTCGTTAAAGTTAATAAACCACCCAGAAGCTTAGCTTGTAGCTTTTAATACGTCCTCTCACGACATAAAGTATACTTGCATGTGTGCCGAGCTCTATATGTTTTAGCAGGCTGTACAATATAACATTTATTTTAATTAAAACCAGGAGATTCGAACGCACGACTGCTAGATCATTTTAGTTTCTCAAGCCTAAACTTTTTAGGGGGAAACTATTATTCTGCTCGTTTATTTTTCTATGATTGTTTTAATCAGGCAATTTCAAATTTGTTTTTGTTAAATTGTTTATTTTAGAATGTGATGTTGCATGCAGAAGCAGAGGAATTCATTAAGTAGGCAGAGTTCTGCTCCACTAATGGAGTCCAACAGTGCTCGCTATGTTGAATTAGGTGAAGGTTCATCTCTCAATCTAGATAGGTATCAAAAGGTTCCAGTTTTACCTCTTGTTTTCCTGATTTTCTATGAGGTTTCTGGGGGACCATTTGGTGTTGAAGACAGTGTCCAGGCAGCCGGTCCTCTACTAGCCCTTCTGGGATTCTTGCTTTTTCCATTTATATGGAGCATTCCAGAAGCCCTGATAACTGCAGAAATGGGTACAATGTTTCCTGAGAACGGTGGATATGTTGTTTGGGTTGCATCAGCTTTAGGCCCTTTTTGGGGTTTCCAACAAGGTTGGATGAAATGGCTGAGTGGCGTTATTGATAACGCATTATATCCGGTTTTGTTTCTAGATTATCTTAAATCAGCATTTCCAGTTTTAGATGAAGGTTATCCAAGAATTATAGCGGTTCTGTCTCTGACTGTAGCACTCACTTACATGAACTACAGAGGTCTAACCATTGTTGGTTGGGTTGCTATAGTATTAGGGGTGTTCTCCCTTCTTCCTTTTGTGTTTATGGGACTTGTGGCAATCCCCAAACTGAAGCCTTCAAGGTGGTTTGTGGTAGATTTGGATAATGTCAATTGGCGTTTGTATCTGAACACTCTTTTCTGGAATTTGAACTATTGGGACTCAATTAGTACACTTGCTGGAGAAGTGGAAAATCCGGGCAAAACTCTCCCAAGAGCTCTTTTTTATGCTCTCATCTTGGTTGTTTGTGGGTACTTATTCCCTCTTCTGATTGGAACCGGAGCTGTTCCACTTCACCGTGAGCTGTGGTTCGATGGATACTTCTCAGATATAGCTAAATTGCTTGGCGGTGTATGGCTGAGATCTTGGATTCAAGGAGCTTCTGCTTTGTCAAACATGGGAATGTTTGTGGCTGAGATGAGCAGTGACTCTTTCCAACTTCTGGGTATGGCAGAACGTGGTATGCTTCCTGAGTTCTTCGCCAAAAGGTCTCGCTATGGAACCCCACTTATCGGTATTTTATTCTCTGCATCTGGTGTGATATTGCTATCATGTTTGAGCTTTCAAGAGATTGTAGCTGCAGAGAATTTCTTGTATTGTTTTGGAATGATTATGGAGTTCGTAGTATTTGTGAAATTGAGAATGGACCACCCAGAATTGCCTCGGCCATACAAGGTACCTGTTGGAACGTTTGGAGCAATTTTAATGTGTACTCCTCCGAGCCTGCTGATTTTTGTTGTTTTAGCTCTAGCATCTTCCAAGGTAATGCTCATTAGCCTCTTTGCTGTGGTGATTGGGCTTGCTCTTCAGCCTTGTCTCATTTATTCTAAGAGAAAAAGGTGGTTCAAATTCTCCAGGTCAGACCTCCCAGATATCTATTCTGCTACTGCCTATCATCAAGCTAATGAATCTTGACTTGTACTAACTGATTTTGTATTCTCTAATTTTGAATATGATGTGGTAATTTTCCTTCACCGATATTATTTTTGTTTATTTAAAAAGTTATTATATTGTATTCCATGTATAACTAATAAAAAAGTCTCAGATAAGACAGACATATTATATCATCTGTATATTCATCTAATAAAATTTTATCATAATGTATATATATATACACTTAATTATAAATATGATTAATTATTTTTAGATGAACATATATGTAATAAAATTTTATTAAACAAACATATGAATGAATTCATCCAAGCGAATAAGAAAAAGAAAAAGGAAAAGAAGAAGTTGGGTTGTGCTTATCTTGCTTCTACAGCAAGTTATTTTTTCCTTGTTCTTTGACTATGTGATTCCTTGGATTCTGGTTTTCTATGATTGCCTGAAACACCAATTGCATATCAAGAAACTCAAAGCTAATAGTACTTTTGAAAGCTGGACCATTCTATTGTATTTCAAGCTGATCATTCTCTATTATTGGGAGCTCAGTTTGAAAATGTCCAGGCGGATGGGTTGGTGAGGCACATGTTTATTGATTTGGGTAAGTTTGACAAGGCCTGTTGTCCTCTTGCCGATGTCTGCATATGAGTTGCAACAAGCTGTTCATCTACCATATTACTATTAGCAGAGAAATCCATGTGGCATTCACCCACATCGTGAGTAGCAATATCAAAGAAGATCCCTTTGTTGTCACAACTTTTCACATTACTCTGCCTCGGTGGCCATTTTTATACTTCATTATTCGGATATTACAACACTTCTTGTCTATAAAACATCGATGTCCTTTTGGCCTTTCTCTGATGACCCCAACAAGCTAAAATGATAAGAACTAAACTTTGAACATTCTCTCCTTCTTTTCAGCAATTGGTAAAGTTGTAGCCGAACTGTCGGCAACAACAATCTGTGTGGAATTGGAGAAGAAAATGGGAGTTATTAGGAGTTCTACAGAGACTTCTTCACAGAACAGATCTACAGAAACTCGTACCCTGCAGTATCTCTTTGATCTTGATTCTAAGAGCAACTTAGGGAGTTATATTTCTAGTCCCAACAATGGCAAGCAATCGAAAGAAGGTTCTGAAAAAGAAGAAATCCTGGCTTCAATCTCTTTCTGCAATACCATTTTCACCTTCACTGATCCTTCAGAGTCTCCCTCACAGCAGGAAGAAAAGCGGCTGAAGCTAACTCAGCTACTTGCCATCGTAAAATCTCCGAAAAAGCAACTGGAGGATCAGATTCTATCACCTCTAATATCCATGCTATCAGCCAATCTCTTTAGGCCTCTCCCTCCACCTTCGAATACCTCCATCATCTCAGAGTGTGTTGAAGAAGAAGAGTTCTTTTCTGCTCCGGGACCTCTGTGGCCACATCTACAAATTGTTTATGACATTCTCCTCAGGCTTGTCCTTAACATAGATTCTAGGATACTTTGTGATTACATTGATCACCGTTTCACCCTCAATCTCCTTTCTCTCTTTCAATCAGAAGACTTTAGAGAACGCGATAGCTTGAAGAATGTTTACCACAGGATATACGCCAAGTTCACCTCCTACAGATCATTCATGAGAAAATCAATGAATGATATTTTCTTACACTACGTTTTCGAGACAGAGAAGCACAGTGGGATTGGTGACCTGCTTGAGATATGGGGAAGTATCATTAATGGTTTCACAGTTCCACTCAAGGAAGAGCACAAGCTGTTTCTGATGAGAGTGCTGATTCCTCTGCACAAGACCAAGGGAATGCAGGCCTATCACAGGCAGTTATCATATTGTGCTTCTCAGTTTGTGCAGAAGGAGCCTGCACTTGGTGGGGTGGTTATTAGAGGGATTTTGAAGTATTGGCCCGTCACAAACTGTCAGAAGGAACTTTTGCTAATTGGAGAGCTGGAAGAATTGGCGGAGAACATTGACCCTGATCAGTACAGGAAGTTAGCTCTACCCTTGTGTACCCAAATGACAAGATGCTTGAACAGTTTCAACTCACAGGTTTGCTCAAGGATAAAAGTTTCACTGCTGCTGATTCTCTTAACAGTTTCTTCTGTTTCGATAAATTTTCAATCATTGAATACAATTTTCGGAGAACATTATACATTCTTCAAGTGCCCTTTAAGCATGCATTAAATTGCATCCAACAAAGTATGCATTAAATTTAAGCATCTTAGCCTCTGGGGTATGGAATGCAGAGCTCATTATTAACATGCCACTGCACTACATTGTTCCAATTCAGGTTGCTGAGCGTGCATTGTACATGTGGAACAATGAGCGGTTTGTGAAGATGGCATCATCAGCATTGGAAGAGGTTTTTCCAGTTCTAGTTGAAGGCGTGGAAAGGAACCTCAAGCTGCACTGGAGCAAGAACGTGAAGCAGTTGACAGAAAATGTTAAGGTGATGCTGGAAGATACGGATCCAAGTTTATACGACAAGTGCCTCCAAGAAATCAACCTGAGAGAATCTGCAGCTCACCAAGAGGAGATCAAGAGGAAACAGAGATGGGAGAGAATTGAAATGGTAGCAGCACAGAATCGGTTGCATCGACAAATGCATAATTTATGTGTTTCTCATTGAAGAACAAAGCGCATTGTGCATTGAAAACCAATTTTATCACCATTGTAAAATCTAATTAATGTATTATAGTAAATACCTTCTTGTTTTTTACTTAGAAGAATTAGTAAAAGACGAACATTTATCATTCAAACATCAAAAAACTCCTAATTCGAGTTATTCATTTTTATAATTGTTTCGAAAATAAATACACAAAATTCATAAAAGAACACATGCTTGGTAACGAGGCGGAACTATTGTTCCATGGCCAACCTGATGTTGATAATGAAGAGTGCCAGCAATTGGATACCTGATTTGTCCATTACAAGGTTGAAACATACAAGTTAATTGTAGATATCAAGCCAAAAGATAAAGACATAATTGCACTTTCTCATGGCCGGCCACTACTAGAGCTAGTAAAGGTTAGATTATTGAAACTTAAAAAGGTCTGACTTAAAATTAAAACAAACTATTTTGATATCATAATGATGTGAGCTACGTTAAATCTTGATTAGACCAATAATACTAAAACTTTGAAGTTGTTAATATAATATACAATTTATAGATCCTGTTAATGATTTATACCAGTTTGTGTATGGTAATGTTGTAACTAAAAGGAGTAAAATCTATAACAAAGTGAAAATTCTAACTTTATTTCTGTCACGAATCAATATTAAGAGAAAGAGTAATGCTATAGGTATAAAGTCTGTATCTCAACTGATGTGGTATCATTGAAATAGTAGGGTGAATACATAAAAATTAAAACAGTAAATATTAATAAATTCATCTTGTCACTTACATGTTACCACATCATAATCGTAATATAAATTTAGAGTGCAAAATTTGTACCTATATAGTATTATTGTAAGAGAAAAAAAGATTATCAAAATTTTTGAAGAAGTAATATAAAATAACTAGAATAAATGAGTTATTTTGATAAATAACAAATTTAAAATATATATTCTTTATCATCTAACAAGCTTTCGCGACTTGGGCTTCGTGTAGGGGCTTTTTCGGTAAGATGGTGTTAATTTTGGCTAGTCTCGAATTGTGCTTATGTTCATACATTAAAAGTATTTATTTTTGCCTAAAATTCACTTTATGATCATTTTACAGTGAAAATTACTCCATTTGGAAAGGAAAACATCTCTTCTTCTTCCTCAGTGAGACTGAACGGTGCGTTCTATTCGATGCTTTTTTTATGAATTTTGATGCAGCCATTTTCATTTTGGTTTTCTTAACTCTTTTAGAGCAGTTGCTTTAGGGTTTCTGCAAAACAACGCACTCAATTAGTCATTTTTTTCCCTTGTTTTAATTACATGCAAGAGCATATCTTTTCACTTAAAAACTTGAATGGATTCTGCAAATTTTAGGGGACTTTTGAGAAATCGTGCAAGTGAAAACTTCACTGTGTGGAGAAATTACTGTCATTGAGAGGCTTACAATATGTTTGATAAAATGCTAACGAGAAATTGGGTGTCTTTGGATTGCTATGGTTTCTTGATAAGCATGAATAAATGAGATGGAGAATGTCTTTGATAAAATGTGAGAGTGAAGTTATTTTTCTCTTTAGCATTTTATCAAACATATTGCTAAAGTTATTTTTCCATGAAGAGGCTTACTTTAGGATCTATGTATGTAGGAGAATAGATTGGATTGTTGTTAATAGCTTCTTTTTAGTGTTTTTACATGATTTTTGTTCCATAAGAAGCTTGTTGCTGAAGATTTTTTTAAGCTTCGGTTTTTATCATAGTTTCTATACAGATAAAGCCAAACGTAGACTAAACCAATGACCACATCATTTTCCATGATTGTCTGATTCATCTATTTAATTGTTAAAATAATACACGACGTATGAATCATATAAACTAATTTATACAATTATGTGTGACAGGTTGTAATTGAAAGAGTAAAAACTATTACAAATTAGAAATCCCAGCTTTAGCTCCTTCCCTAGTCAATATCTTCCTTCTTCTCCTTTTTTTTTTTTTAAATTATTTATTTCAAATGTCTATCAACATTTCTAAAAAGTCAAATGTGATGGTTATGCTTTTATGGCTTGGGCTTAGTTGAAAGGATAGGGGCTTTTTGGTAAGATGGTGTTAAAATTTGCCTAGTTAGGTTCACAGATTAAACATCTCTTCTTCATCTTCTTCTTCCTCAGTGAACTGAATATTACATTCTATTTGATGTAAATTTTGATGCAATTATCTTTGTTTTGGTTTTCTTTACTCTTTTTGGCCAGCTGCTTTTGGGTTTTTGCAAAACAACACACTCAATTAGTCATTATTTGTTAAATGCTGAACACTGTGCTTTGAACTTCTGGGAACGCTTTGATCCAATAAATTAAATGAAATACGGAAAGAAATTGTTTTTCGCATCTCTCTCTTTTTTTTTTTTTTTTTTTTTTTTGGTGTAAGCCCACTTAGCAAGTTTGCATTTTTTTTTTCTTATTTTATTTTAGATATATAGCTGTGGAAAAGATTGATTGAGTTGGTTTGGAATGAGTTTTGTTTCTGGGTTGGTGACAAATTGTCCAGGTTCACTCTCTTTTTAGTTCACTTCTATTGTAGCAGAATTTGATTAATTTGCTGCTCTCATTTTGCTTCTCTATGTTGATAGGTTTGATCCATCGTAGTCAAGCTTGCCTCCCATTCCAAACTTGGAGATGTAACAGGATCAGATTTTGTGATCGCAATGCCGTTCAGACAGTTCATGAAGGGGTAATTTTCATTTCTTTTTAGTATTTCCTTCTAAGGACTTCTGTATCCTGTTGGAATACAAGTACTCATGGTTGAATATGTAATCTTTCTTGTAGATTCCTAGAGGAGGAATTCAGTATTCTCTTGAGAAGCGCTCAGGCAATGGACAAGTTCATGCTGTAGGGCAAGATTATCATCAATTGAATTTTGATGATGTACCTGAGGATCCCCTTTGGTTAAGTCTCATTAAGGAATCCGTTTGGTATGTAGTTACAGACTTTGTTATTATTTTTTAATAGTCCTGTTTTAAAATTATACTTGGCCACATTGGACAACAATTGATGCATTTGTTGATGTGTGAAGAAAAGATTCAGTTATCATATGTGGACTGACAGATGTTTCATCTTCGTTTTAGGGCTTTGAAATCTTTATTCATATTTCTGGCTGAGCAGCCTAGTCAGCTGAAGTACATAGAGTGGCCAAGCTTTCAGGACACAGTATGTATCATTATTTAAAAATCCTTGTTGGTTTTTCGTACCACTGATTATATAGAATAAGTTGACAAAAGTAGAGTATGCAAATTTTATTGTACTGCAAATATTTGGATAATTGATATATATTGTGTCATTTTAGCATAAGTTTGGATATTTTTTAAATGCAAACAGAGGTGGTAATCTAGGTTTTTCCTGTTCCTGTTCTGCAGCTGAAGACTGCTACTCTTACTCTCGTTCTTGTAGCACTGCTCATTGTTGCATTATCATCAGTTGACTCTCTCCTTAGCTATCTGCTGGCTTTGTTTCTGAGGAGAACCCCGTAATAGTGTGCCCTTTTGCATTCTTCTTTTTTTTTTTTAAATCGTAATAGAAGTCTCAATTCTTATCCTTATGCTGTCTATCATATTTTCCAATATGCCTTTCGAAATTCCTTAGCGGAGAGCTTCATTCTTGTCAAAGTAGGTATAACGAAATTGGTGGTTTTTATTTGCTATGTTTTTCATTTGATTTCTTATTATTGTCCTTTAATTTTACTAGAAAAAAATTGTTGTAAATCTCTCTTGAAGAGATAAAGGATTTATTGTAATTTTTAAGCCTTCGTGGTGGAGATTTCCGCGTGGAGACACGTGGCAGCGATCAAAGAGCAGCAATGGCTACTGCAGAAGCCTAGACGCAGCTGCAAAAGTGGCTTGACGAAGTAAAATCTATTTATTTTTCTAAACAGTCATTTTAAAATGGCCACGTAATATAGTAAATGTTTATTTATTGTGGAATAGCCATTTTAAGAATGACTATTCAATATTAAATATCGAATTAATTTTGAAAATATGCTTTTAAGAAAAACACATTATATAATTGCAGAAATAGCCATTTTCGTAAATACCAGTGTACATAGTTCCAGATATTGCCATTTAAAAAATAATCCTGACAGGTATTTTGTATAATTAGTCTCTTAAAAAAATGACACAATATATTTAGCAAAAGTAGCCATCTCAAAGTATAGAAAACTTGTAAAGTACTCAATACCTTTTAAGTAAAATTTTAGACATACCCATTTTAAGGAGTAGCAAACAAAGATATTTGCTCTTTATATAAATGACCCCTAAAATTTGCTACAAAAAAAAAAAAAAGCCACTTTAAAATTAAACTGTAAAAAATGACCCAATGCAGCAAAGATAGCCATTTTAAAATATGACTATTAAAATATTTTTTAAAATAGTCATTT
Source organism: Bursera bipinnata (assembly GCA_026225755.1). Classification (NCBI taxonomy): domain Eukaryota; kingdom Viridiplantae; phylum Streptophyta; class Magnoliopsida; order Sapindales; family Burseraceae; genus Bursera; species Bursera bipinnata. Next base: position 10,334 of record JANKKC010042822.1, read on the forward strand.
ATAAAAAGTATAAGTTAATGTTTTAAAGATAACCAAAAAATCATCTTTAAAATTTCTAAAATAACC
>JANKKC010042823.1:0-10400 GCA_026225755.1 Bursera bipinnata
AAGTTCACTGACAGTTATAACCTTGGAGGCAGGAAGCAGTCCGGTCCGAGCCCTGGTGAGGGAAACAAGTTCACCGACAATTATAGTCTAGGTGGCATTAAGCAGTCGGGTCCGAGCCCCGGTGAGGGACACAAGTTCACCGACAGTTATAACCTTGGAGGCAGGAAGCAGTCCGGTCCGAGCCCTGGTGAGGGAAACAAGTTTACCGACAATAATAGTCTAGGTGGCATTAAGCAGTCGGGTCCGAGCCCGCCTGGTGAGGCACACAAGTTCACCGACGGTTACAACCTAGRAGGCATTAARGAGTCTGGTCCGAGCCCTGGAGTTGGACACTGAACTTTCAGTTGCAAAAACCAGAGAACGCTCTTCCTCTCAGAAAGTTTAAAATTCTTTTATTCATAATGTGTAGCAGTTAGACATATATATAAGCAAAGTCTTTGTTCAATGTAAATCCTCCGAGAGCGAGGGAAAATTTATGCAGTATATATAATACATATTTTCATAAATTTAGAATTTTACAAAATATTTCATCCTCTAATTGTTCATTATTTTATCTTTTGGCTTGATGTGAACTTCCATTAGAAAAACATCAAGTTACGTAAGTCTGAAATCTCCCTAGCTGGGAAGTATTAGTTTTTAATACATGTGTCCAACGTTTTACAATTGCAAACAAGACAAGCAAAACTCAAGATACGTACATACCAGGTTCCTTATTGAATGCAGGTACATACGACGTTTGATCATTTAAATTGTTATTATATCTTTAATATATAAGAGAATGACCAATCAAAAACAATTTTTAAAAGTTAAAATACGTATAAATAATTTTAGAACATTAAATTGGCTTTTTATGAATCCATTCATGCGTTACGTGTAAAAGTGAGACCCTAACGTGGAAGTAAATAGATGCTCTTATTTTCAAGTCAAACTATGGTGCGGCAGGCACAACCATGCACAGTGCAGCTGCTTGCATGGCTCACCGTTCTGGTGACGAATCGTGCGCTAGAGACGTGCTTCGTGCATCTTACCACAGGGTCAAAATCTCTGGGTCCCCCGTACTTCATGAAAATCAAATTTTGACCAAAAGCTATCCTAGGAGGATAGGGTTCAAATCAAAGACTAAAAACTAATCTAAGGCAAAGGATCAGCTTTTGTCACCATTAGAGTAGAAATTAAGCAAATTTATAAACTAAGTATCCACTTGTATTCTTTTCTCGATTACGATATTTGCTTCTCATTGACTTTATAATTTAATTTAAAATAAATAAATAAAAGCACAATTAAAATCTAATAAAATGTATTAACTTTCTTCGAAAAATCATGAATAATAGACTTTGAAATATAACAAAATTCTTTCGGAATGAAATGTGAACGGACATTCTATCTAATTGTATTATTCTACCAAACAGTCGTCCAAAATCAAATTCGGTAGAAAGTCAAAGCAATAAAGTCCTTGATCAGAAAATGTCTGTTCATTTTCATTGGTCGGAAAGTCAAGTACTGGAATCGGTGCGCAATCGTAGTGTGCATGAGTTCCATAAAGCCAACGTGCGTTACTTGGGAAAAGTACTCGGTAACCAAATTTCCTTTCGAAACGTCATTTATTTTCTCACCAATTCTTCTCTTTGGTCAGCTTTCCGAAGATGCATTTCTGTAGAGGCCATAAAAGTGGAAGAAGGAATTCCATCAAAAGCAAGACATGAAAACATAGAGTTAGGCAGCAGAAGTGGGAAATATTATGAGTTTGGAGGAAGTTCAGTCAGGCTTTGGTTCTCCATTTACCAATTTTTTCCTGGACCGAACCTCCCTAGTCGTTTCTTTTCTCATCTTCTCTTTTTCGTGTTTGAACATAGAACTTACAAATTAAGAAAATTACATTTCTAGCTACGTTCAGTAACAGTATAAATATGGTACGCCTGAGAATCAATATTTCATCAACTTCCACACGCCAAAGCACTTGCAAGCTTGAGCACCATTTATTACTCTACACAGCTTCTTACATGGGTAGAGAAATGAAAGCTTGTAGCTTCTTCTTTATTTTTTTCCTGCTTCTATCGCTTGGGCATGATCATGTGATAGAAGCACGACAATTCAGTATCTCGAAGTTGGCTGGTTTGAAGAACGAAAAGAATTTCATTTTTGAGGGGCTGTCTCTTGGAGCCATCAAGCAGTCGGGTCCAAGCCCTGGTCAAGGAAACAAGTTTCCCGACTCGAGAACACTTGGAGATGCTAATTAAGATTCTGCTTCAAGCCCTGAAGATGAACGCTTACTAACTATAGTTGCTGGCACAATGCACACACACCAGTAATACAAATAAGAAATTTAATATGATTATTCTTGGCTAATTGTACTGGTAATACAACTCTTATCGTCATCCAGAGTTCTTTATTTTCTGTTCTGTAAGAACATAATAAAGTGTCATATTTGTGATTAATATTCCACTGGCTTTGCTGACTTTACCCTTTGATATTTCATATTTGCTTTCTGACATTAAAATTTTAAAAATTAAATAAACTAACTTGGCAAGGATTTAAGGACGGATTTTAATCAAGACTTTTTGTGTCATGATGTTGTAAAAAAAAATTCTAAAAGAGAATAATAAAAATATACAGATGCGAATATGACAATTTCAAATTTTTGATGGGGTGAAAAACAATTAAAAAAATCACTATATATTGACACATGGTAAAATATGAATGATTTGATACGTAGTTTTTTCTCAGGACATAAAATGGGATTTTGATCCTAAAATTTGGGTTTGAACAAACCCTGGACCCAAACGCATTTCAAGAAAAGAGTTTGATAAGTTTTAGAGTAAAATTATTTAAGTGCATTTTATAAATAAAATTAATTTAAGAATATAATTAATGGGTTTGATTATTGTGACTTAAAAATTTGATTAATTTCACACACTTCTCGATAATAGTTAATTTATTATGATCTATGGATAATATAGTTTTTTTTTGTGTTAACTCGACAACTCTTTCCATTATTAGATTAAAAAAAATGAATAAATATCAATGTCAAAAAATTAAGTCAATTTTATGTTACAATAATATGAGACATAATTAAGAATAAATTTTAAGAATGGTTTAAGAATAAATCAATAAATATTTGTTAATTTAATTTTTTATTTAAAGCAAGGCTTACAAATATATTTGATAGGACACTCTTTAAGGTTTTATTGTTAATTTGAACGTCCATACTTTTCCTTTTTAAATTGCATCTCAACTCCCTTGCAGGATTTAACCCTCTAATGTTAAAATAAAAATAAAAAATAAAAAAATTATGAAAAAAATAAATATTTTAACTTCACTGTATAGAAATTAGTAAAAAAAAAATATCCTTTAAAGTTATACTCCCATCTAGCTTTCATTTAAACAAAGTATAATCAATAAAAATTATAAAAAAAGAGTGTAATAAAATTTAATCACACATAGGTAATAAAATCTACATTATACAAAATCTTTAAAAGCTTAAGTGAACATTAGTGGTGCTAAAAGAGGAACTCACTATTCAACTTGTCCTCTAATTTTGAGGAATTAAAAAAGGAAAAAAAAATTTTAATATAAATTTTCAATGGTTAATCTTATTTAATTTAATAATATAGATAGTTAATGAATTGATATCATTAAATATAATTTTCTTATTTTATATATCAATTATTGAATTAGATAAAATAATGTTTAAAAATTAATGTTAAAATTTTGAATTAAACATTTATCTATTTAAAAAACAATAATTAGAAAAACAGCAAATTTTTGCAAGATTAATATAATATATAATATAGAAGTAAAGTAATATCAAAACAGATTAATACTATAATTAATTAATTATCATATAATTATAAAGAATAATTAAAGTAGTTGACGTGGCAAATGAAAATACTTCACTTACCACGTCCGTTGCTTTTATCTTCGAACTTGTTAGTGTGACATTCCTCTAAACAAAAATGTCCAAAACTTAAGAGGGCAGCCAGAAGCGGGTGGAAAAGTAAAAGCTATTCTAAATTGCGGGTGTCACTACAAATATATAAAGTTGAGGGGCTCAATGAAATCTGATTCTTACCCATTCGAACTGTTGGAAAATAACGAGAGAAGCCCACGGGGACCAGTCGCAGGCTCACAGCACAGAGACCTGCAGAGATCGTTTTCTGTGTTTCTGATAAGCTTCGAAAATGGTAAGCTCGTCGAAGGAGGAAACGGCCAGCGACGGCGACACGTCCAGCAGAGAAACGCCTCCCTCTAATTCCAGCGTCTTCACCGAGGGCGAGCGTGTTCTCGCTTATCACGGCCCTCGCATCTACGAAGCAAAGGCATTTCTTCGTACAATTCTTTTCTTTTCTTGCTTTCTGAATTGTAATTTTGAATTAAACTTCGTCTTCTCAGTCCTAGCTCGCTGCTTATTTTCTTTTGTTTTTTTTTCTACATAAAATAACAGTTGAATTAATTTGTTTTAGTTCTTTGTTAATTTTGAAGCTTTGGTTGGTCAAATTAGGGTTTATTTTGTTCGTCTTTACTTGCGTCGAGTTTAACGACCTTAAGACATTCCACTTGAAAATTTATTGTTAGGTTGTTGTGTTCTTAAGCTCATTTATGTGGCAGTTTTAGTTATGTGAATATTAATTTTTTTCAAATATTTTGTTTTTGTTGAGTAGATGTTGTGCTGTAATAATACTAGACTGCGCACGCTATTGTGCTTGGATGGTCTGTTAGAAGAAGAAATGAGGGAGCTTCATATAAATAATCAAGGCTATTTTATCCTTTTGGGTTGCTATAGCTGATTTTTGGTTTGACATTGGTATAATGCTAATTTTCTGAATGTAAAACCTGTTTTATGATTAACTTCTGCTCTTTACATGCTTGAAATTCTGATTACTATTTTTTTTAATATCATAATAGTGTTTTAACATGAGTGTTTATAGTCTGAGTTACTCTGTATTTATATATTTTAGGTTCAGAAAGCGGAGCTGCGAAAGAAGGAGTGGAGATACTATGTACACTACCTCGTAAGTCTTCCCTTCTTTGCCCTGCTTTTCTGTTTCCTATATTAGCTACTCAATATTGTCCTTGTGTAGTTTCATGGAGTACGTATTTCAATTATAGCTGGTAACACGGTGATTTTATTCTACATTACCATTTTAAATGTTTGAACCACTGTATATGCTTGGTAAGCAAAGTATTACCTCTTCACAATATCAAGTGAGAAAGCATTTGTTCTTTTGCAGGGTTGGAATAAGAAGTGAGTATGCCTTCTGTTCTATTTGCCTTACTATATGCTTTGAGTTTCGATTTGAGCTTAATGACGTAAAGTGAATCTTACAGAGTGCTGGACGTGGAGGTCATATTAACCTCTCTTTTTTTTCTTCTCCCATATTAATGTATCAGTATATTTAGTGTTCCAGTGATGAGATATGTCGTGCTCTTGGATCAAATAATTGATTTTGATTGGTTATTTGTTCCTTCCATCAATTAATATAAACTACACATGCACTTTGTTAAAGCTTATTAGCGATGTTTGTAATGTGTATATGAAGCCATTTCCTGCTGGACTACACAAAAATGAGAAATTTTATTTAAGAAAAATCTTTTCAGAGAGAGAAATTGGGGAAGTTTTCTTTCATTAATGTTTATCATCCTTTTCAAAAAAGGGATACAGAAATCATATAAATGGCTTGGACATCTTGCCAACAGTTGGGACGAATGGGTAGGCGTCGACCGGCTCATGAAACATACTGAAGAGAACGTAATGAAGCAGCAAACCCTTGAAAAAAAACAGGGAGTTGACAAGAGTTCAAAGTCTGGACGTTCTGCTCTGTCGAAGCAAAAAGGTTCTACTGCTTAGCCTAACTCATTTTATTTGTTAACTTAATTACTTAGGAATACAACTATGGTGTCTTAGAAGCTCAAGTGGTAGTTTCCCAGTTGCTTTTGTTCATTGTATGTATGCACCTTTGTGTGACTGTTTGTGTTTCTATGTACAGTAATCCAAGGCAAGGATATCGTAACCTTCCCCACCCCCCTCATACTTTTAATTTGAGAAATGTTCTCAGCCATAATGGACTTATGTTGGCTGTATGTGTAAAGTTGGAAAATGAATATTCATTTTCTTTACCGTATTAGGTGTTTCTGATATGTGCTCAGATTCATATAGGATTAATTTTTTTAATGTTTGATTGGCCAAAATTCACTTTAGGAGTTTTTTTGTTCTTGGATCAATTGTCTTAACAAGGGGGGATATTTGACTGTGATTCCTGGAAACTTCCACCTCCAGATTGGCAAAAAACCAGTGGAGGCCATTCTTCTCCATAACATGATCTAAGAACCATGAGTATGCTTGTTCGTAAGTTTCTCATACTCAATTTTGATGATGGCTTCTTCCCATGGGTATTTAATTCACTTTCCCATAGATATTAGCAGCCATAAACATATTGTTAAGTTGCTATTGTTAATAAAGTTGCCTTATTTTTTGGAGATTTGGAGCTTAAGGTTCTGTTTAAATGTTTTGCCCATGGCCTTTTGAATGATATTGTGGAGATTCTTTGTCTAGAGGACCTATGACAGTCTCAGCAATTATTGAAGGACATAAAGGCAGTGTAGATAAAAGCTTCAACCACAACAAGGGAAGTGTGATATAAACATTCCCATTGAATGATTTCTTAGAAGTTCTAGGCAATCACCATAATGAATTCATCAGGATCTAGACTTTTTGTATCTTACACTTAAAATGTTGGTTCAAGTGCAAAGTCTAAGTTCATTTTGTGCACACTAATTAGGCATGAGTGACAATTCTTTTCAGTGATGTGGTATTGTACTACCAAGCTTGTCTTTGTTGTCTCCAGTTGAGTTATGATGCTCATAGATTTTAGTTTCCTAATATTTGAATGCATATCGTTAATTTTTTTTATAATTTATTAGACATTTCAAGTGTTGTGAAAACTATTTGATGGTGATTTTTTACCTCCTTATTGACTACTGTTCTGCTCTGTCATATAGATTTGAAGGCAGATAAAGAGGACATCAAGAACAACGGTATCTATCATCTTGGTTAATCTTCTTTTTGTTTGATCTCCTCCTTCTAGATGTCATTGTTTTTGATAAAATATCCCTCCGTTCTCAGATATAATAATTCTACATTCAGTATCATTCCTTATAAGTATGATTGGAGTTATTTCCATTTATATTCTTATTGCCTTGTTATGTGTATTTTTACCAATTGCCAGCCCCTTGTATCATTTTTATAATAATATTCACCTAATTGTTTTCTAAGATTCCCCTTCAATATGGCAATGGATGTAAGTGATCTGTCCGTACTAATTTACTGGGATTGGATTCTGGATAAAGCTATGAAAAACATCAGCAAGGTTGTTCCCTGGACTTCACATGTGCCGCCAATTTTGGTTGCTGGGTGCAATCTGTCTGATCTAACTGAAAACTTGAATGCCTTTAGTTCTCTGATAAAACATGGTATGCTGATAAGAATGATATATTTTATTTTGGTTATGATCTCAGAATCCAGGGTTAACTTTACGGTAAGTTCATTTAGAACAGAACTTGGCGTGTGACATCTCACAGATTGTCGGCTCTGTGGCCCTGTCTTATACTTTTTCCCTTGATGTTACTAATACATGTTTGCTCTTAGCTATTCTGTGTCACCTTCCAGAGGTACATTGTTTAGGGTGACTTTAGCTTTTTTTTTTTTTTTTTTTTTTTTTTTTTTTTTTTTTNTCCAGAGGTACATTGTTTAGGGTGACTTTAGCTTTTTTTTTTTTTTTTTTTTTTTTTATTAATGCGTAAAAAAGGAAAATGGTGACCGAATTTTAGACCATTTCATTATAGGTTTAAACATGAGAATTTCTCAAGGCATGTCTTTCAAATGCCTTAAAAAGTTTTTGCATGTGGATATCTCAGCTATATGTCATTACACTATCTTACAAAATAGTTATATAACTTATACTTCAATAGTACTCCTCTATATGAAATTCTTACCAGTATATTGAACTCTTGGTATTGTGGTTGTGGAAGTTATGAGAAGGGCTTGGTCACCCTGTGTATGACATTGAGTGGGTCCATTGTGATTTACACATTATTTAACCATCATAATTCTTCATTTCTGCAGTTCCACAAGTCCTCATGAATTTTTAGTAGGATTGTGAGTGTAAAAGTATCAAATTGATTTATTTTTTATATATCAGGATCCTCACAGTTGTTCAAATTTTCTGCAAATGCAGCGTAAAACAAACTTAATAATTGAAATTTCATGGCATGTTTGAATACCGTATAAGCTTACCTTTTTTTTTTTTTTAAAGATTTTCCATCTGACTATTTACATCATGTTGAACATAATATATGCATGAAACGACAATGAACTTCATGTCATAACATAGGTTGATATTCATTACAGTGGCAAAAGGGAAGAAGCGAAAGAGTGACTCCGGTGTTGAGGTCTGATTTGTAAATCTTTAAACATAATTTTGTTCTTTGTACTTTTACCTAAATATGTTTATGGAATATGTTGGTTCTCCCATGCTACTTCTATTCAATTAAATTCCGGTCTGAATATATAGATTTGGCTAAAGTTGCAAACCCATTTTATTTTTTGTATTTTTTTCTTTAGAAGAAAAAATGAAAAAAAAAAAAATTCAACTCAAACTTAATTTATTTTCTTTTCGATAAATCAGCTGTGAAATGCTTTTTATTTCTTTTCTACAATGCCTAATATCTTATTACTTCTATGCAAAAATGTTCCATTCTCATAAGGTCTTGTGGACTTTTAGTCAAAAGGTTGAATAATGTATGCATATTGGACTTTTTGAGACAATTAGATCCTAGGAGACAATTCTTATTGGTCTATAAAAAAAAAGATATTGGTGCTATTTTCTTTTTCTTTTTCATTTGGTCTATATATATATATATGTTTGTGTGTGTGTGAGTGGAGATCTTTTAATACAAAACTAGATACAAATTTATAGTCATTTATCCACAAAATTCAATGTTTAAGATGGTTGATGAGTTGGCATCATTAAATATAACTTTTTTACTTTAAATCTCAATCATTTAATTTTATGGATGAATGGCTATAAATTTGTGTGTAGGAGATTGTTAAAAAATTTTGTTAAAAGATCCCCTTCTTATATATATATATATATATATATATATATTACATTTTAAGCTGTAAGGATATGTTAATTGTGACACGCATCAGGTTCTAGTTTTTATATGTTTGAATATATGTTCGAATTTAACTGGGAGACACTTGTTTTTTATTTTTTAAATCTTCATCTTATTCCTACCATCCCTTATAAGGTTTTGACAATTCTTTCTTTTAATGTTGTTTGGCTTCATGTGATTTTATGATTATTAGAAGGACAATTTATCTTTAGAAAAGCTTATCAAAATCCAAATTCCTTCGACATTAAAGAAGCAGCTTGTTGATGATTGGGAGTTTGTTACTCAGCAGGATAAGGTATGCTAGTTATGAACAGTTGCGGTTGTTCTTATATTAATCATGCTTGAATATGATTTTAGTTGAAATAGAGTCAGATAATTCTTTCATACAATTTAACTTACTGCGTGAGACAGCTTATTCAACCATTTGGTAGAGTCAGACAATTCTTTCATACAATTTGACTTATTGCGTGAGAAACCTTATCCAACCATTTGGTAGATGCTACTAGAATACTTTCCTGTCCACTTCTAGGTATGATGAGAACTTGTGAATAAGCCTTGAACATCATATCTTCTCCTCAACAACTTTGGTGTTTGCTTTCCTTTTAATTTTCATTCAAGTTAACTATATTGCTTATGCTGTAGCCATAGAATTTTTATTGCATTGCTTATATGGGAGAACCACCAACTCTATGTGCTTCTTTTGAATTTTTGTTTAGTCAATATCTCTGATGATTTTATTAATTTCTTCTTTTTCCATCCAATTTATAAGAGATCTTGCAAGTAAATTTTTATCTGTACTTTCTTGTCATTTATTCAAATTAGGAGGTCACGAAATTCAACATCATAAACCTTTCTACTTCCCCTTTAAATGTACGATAATTATGTTTTACGTGTTGCATTGACTAACAGACAGAGAGTGATCATTTCAATGACATCTAGAAAGAGGAGAACAGAGTTCTGAAGATTTATATACCTTTTGCCTTTTATTTTTTTTAACCATTTTTTGCTGGGTTATAGGATGATGAATATGCTTTGTATCTAAAATGTAACAAAATGTAATTTTGCTGTTTCCCCTTCCCCACCCTGCCCCTCCTCTCCACCTCCCCTCTTTTTCTTGTCGTAGAATATGGCTTTGTGTTACATCTCATCATATTGAAAATATATGGTATTCATAATATTCATCAAAGGGGGATGGGGGGTGGGGAGGAAGTATGTAATACATTTGGGAC
>JANKKC010042824.1:0-10405 GCA_026225755.1 Bursera bipinnata
AAATTCCCCAATCTTGATCAAGATTCAGGCTCAGAATAATCCTCTGGATAAGGCACACGTGTGTGGGTCCTATTGTCACCTTACATAGTCCGAACACGCTGTCACCACGTGGTTGGACTCTTCTGGCATCAGCTTTTATTCATCGTATGAGCACCATTTTGTATTGCCAAAAGACAACATGGTGTGTCACATGCTTCCCTCTGCCTCGAGATTAGTATTTGCTTATTAGTTTCTTTCTTCCTTTGATGCTAGGAGATTGTAGTTAGATTAACCCTAAATTTGCTTATTTAACTGCAAGTGTTAGTTGATTTCCTTTTTAATTCTTAGAATATATATATATAAAACCAAAATTCATAGAGGTTTGACAGACATCTTATCCGAATTTTATATGAATTAACAAATGATTTATTTATCAGTTATTTAAGATTAACGAACATAATATCCAATATCATTTGTCAAAAATATTTTTTAATACTTTTATAACTCATTCAAAAATATAATAAGTGATTTTCAAAGTACTGTCTTGTATTCTCGATTAATAAACTTAGTTTTCTGCAGCATATGATATCTTTGAAGAATCATTTGTCCGATGAATGGTTCACAATTTGATGGCGAAAAGGTCCAAATAGAAAACCTTCACGGCTGTACCTGTGGGTACCATATGCCGAGATATTAGACCATGAAGGACCCTTAATATTGACCTCGCATGTTTATTCTCATCTAAACAATGATGGAAATTTTCAAATTTCTTTAAATATTCGTTTGTCCGTCTCTCTGTATTTTTAGCCAAATCAATTTCTGAGTCTGACTACAAAGTTTGAGGTGATATAATATCTTCATCCCGTGAAGACTGACTAGATTCCAACTTGCTAAAGGCCACCACCCTGCATGGCCCATGCCCCAAGTTTTCTGCTAGCTCTTTATTTTTCTCTTTTTTTCTTTCCCTGTGACCATTGAAGAGGACTGGAGAAGAGATAATGTTGGTCAAACTGTAAAAGGGTCCACGGAAGTTTCTTATAAGAAATAAGGCTGCCAAGACATTTTTAAAGTGCACCGAAATAATGGTATCGATTAGTATATGTATTGGTTCTACAACAACACTTGTCTTGTCAAGGTGCCTGTAGTGTCACAAATTTAAGGCAATTATTCGCAGGATTGCAGACACGTATCAATGAAGTCTTTCTGGTACATCTGAAAAGTAGGTAAATCATCTGTGTTGTTTTGTCGACACTGCCACAATCATTTTAATTTTAATATGGTAACAGTGTCTGCGGTGGTTAACTCACTTCAGTGTTCTGAGCATTCTGAACTTGATGTACAGGCAAAGTTCTAGAAAAAAGGGCCTTTACATCTGCATATTGTAAGAGTTAAATCATCGTCCTGCATTGAATTTTGGTGCAAGCACATGTGCTACCCCATTACACTTTTGTTGAATGAACCTCTCATATGCATAAGCATGTGCTTCCTCACTCTTTCAGCCCATTATCAGCGTCTAAAATACCTTAATTGAAACCAAAATGTCCTAGCAAAATCACTTGGCCGTTCCCATACAATAAAAAGAATGAGCAAAATCTGTAAACCAGTTAGAATGGAAACTTGAGCGTATAACCAGACAATTGGGTTCTGCCATTCTTGTGAATCCACGCAACGTAAGGAAAACATAACTGAGAAATATATTCCCAGCGCATTACAGGGTAAATCTGGTCTCCCCTAAATTTTTATGTAGATGCTATTATGATGAACCAAATCTCATAAAGAAAAGTACCGATCATACCCTAACAATGATTAAAATGAGGGGAGGAAAGGATGTATTGTATTGTTGCAATTCCTGGGATAAAAAATTAGCAGCAATGATGGCAATCAAGTTAAAACGTGGCTCTCAAACATGCAAGTAAATTAACTGAGACCAGGTCTTGCTAAATTCTGCATTTATCAATATTTTGGTAAAAGGGTTGTTGCCACTATCGTAATCCACATTCACAAATATAGAATTAAAAACTATATATGTGCAATTCAGACTCTTATGAAATAGTACCATAAATGAACAAAGGAAGGAAAAATACAAATCGACCCAAACTGTGAAGTTATGCTAATGTATATAAATGCAATTATGCAAATGTAAGAAACTCGACTGATGGTTAAATTGCCACCAAACAAGAACTAGCAGAAACATTTAACTTTTCTGAGGAAAGTAACAGAATTCAAATTCCAGAGCAGAAAGACGAACACATAATATCATTCATGTGATTAGCTGATACTCATGATACAGTCAAAGTAGGACAGATTGTTAAAAAGGAAAATTGGGTTCAATCATTTCCAAACTCCATACTTCAATATGAAAGACAAGAAATTATACATTCTGCTATCTCCAAAGATCAAGTCCACTCGGTCCTAAAATAGCCCATTAGGATCAATTTGAGCCTTTGACTGAGATAGTTATAAAGGACGAAAGCATTGAATGACTAATCGAAGAAAGGAACCTTGAGTCTGATAATAAATCATTTAAAAACAAGTGAACTGTATATTTGGACAGCTATCTATATTAAAATCGTCTCTCAAATTACTATTTTTTGTTGCAATTTCACCTCAGAAAGAACTCATTGAAGAAATGTCAGATAGGGAAAATTATTCTAAAGACAGTCATAATTGCTTCACTCAAGAAAAGAAACAAAACAGAGTTAAATATACAAAATCACCCAACAGCAAATAAAAGATAACTCAGCCATAAAGTAGCAACACTCAGAATATAGTTTTATTCAGGATTAAGGGAAATTGTTACTAATCAAACAAAGCTATCAACTCCCACCAAGTCAGTAAACATGAATTCCATAAACAACATTAGGTGATAAAATCAGTATAATCCCCTGTCTGCATAACTTATTGTCACTATCTTACTTTGACAGATGCATTAAGACAGAGTGAGCTCTCCGCCAACATAAGTAAATGGCACATAAACTAATTTCTTAGTGATCCATATCACCAGAGAGCAGAGCCTCAATTTTCACCCCACAAAACTCCGGAGACATAGTAGACAGAAATCAATAGACGTATCATCATTGAAATTAAATAATACAGATATAGTTCAAAACCTGGGTTTAGCTTGTGGCACAAGATACTAAAAGATTTGACAGCTATATTAGTATAAGATGTGTGAACATAGGAAACCCTTTCCTCTGTTTAAAAGACCCAGGAAGCACCAGTTATGCTCCAGTTATGAATTTCAAGATATAATGGCTAAATTCATTTATGTTCTTTTACCAAAAAAAAAAAAAAAAATGCTAACAGATACATTCTTCAAATTGCTAACAGATACATTCTTCCTCACATCTGTTCAATCAGAGCATTGCAAATTCCCTTAGAATATATACCCAAAAAGATTAAAGGTAGACAACGTAGAGGCTTAAATAATTGCAAGTTCTTGATTTTCAAAGTCATCAATTCTTCTTGAGTTGCAACACAAAATGACAGAGAACAAACTTAAACGACCATCATTCAGGTTTTAACATTTTCATCATTACAAGTTTAACAATCATAGAAGTAACTGTTCTACTATATAGAAGGCCTTTCAAGGACACATTGTCTATAACCCTTCATGGCTAACCATAACAGTTTATTTATATTATAGAATTATTAAAATATTATGTGTGTAATTCTTTTTCTGTTTTCCATAAACTATCATTTTAAGGAGAAAGGGAGTATCAAGAAGGAACCACAGGATAAGCCCATTGGCAGCGTCACAGGTACAGATCAAATGACAAGGAAACCATATCTAGGCTTAATCCATCAATTGCCAACCTCTCATCGGACTAAACACGGATAAGGATTACTAGATTTCAAGGCCCACCAGACATGTATAACTTGGTCCTAGTTCCTTGTAAGAAAAGATGGATAAGATGAGTCTACATATACGTAGGGGCGCTTTTGTCTGGTCACCAAATTGTTGATGGCAATTGATATATAATGCAGTTAATGCATAATAAAAGACTAGAAAAAATAACTCTAGATAGCTCTTAAAATCTGACCATGTCTTCATATATAAGCATTTAGATACTTAAAAGACTCGCCATAAAAACATCCACAATTCCAACCACATATTAATCAATAAAATCCATAAATAATGAGAAGTCCGAAATATAAAAATTTGCAAGAATCAAGTTCACCATCTGTTTCAAGGACCATCTTACCTGCAAACAAACCAAATTCGACAAAGTAGAAGCTCAAACATTGAAGTTAAAAGATGAGTTACAAGTTTCAAACAAGTAAGCAGGCAGGAAATTGGCATAACTGGCAAAACTAAGCAACAATAAATGCTATGGATTTCGATTTAATATTGAACAACAAGAAAAAGAAACTCAATTTGTGAGAAACTAATGATAACTTAACCCAACCAAAAAAATGAAAAAAATCACCCACATTACCAAATTCTCATTGTAACATAGTTAAATCAAGAACAAAACCGAAACAGTTGGCCACGAGAATTAACAACTTCTCCTTTATCATCTCTGCAACAAAACAATAATAATTCTCTCACTTTTGTTCATTATTCGGACATTCCCTAGCAAAATGCCCTTCCTCCCCACAATTGTAACAACCTCCTCCTCCTCCTCCTCTTCCACCGCCTACGCCACTGTATCCTCTACCACCACCACCACCACCTCTGTAACAATCCCTCGCTAAATGGCCCATTCTTCCACAATTAAAACATGCACCTCCGCCGCCGCCACCGGCACCACCGAAGCCACCAAACCTACCTCCTCTCCCACCTCTTCCAGACCCACCACCTCTGCTCCTTCCCCCGTAAAACCCGCCGCCTCTCCCTCCTCGGCTTCCAGATTGGCGGGATCTGGACGCGGTCGCCACGTCAACGGCTTTCGAGCGGCCATCTTCCCCGAAATCAACGGCGAAGTCGACGGGTTGTCCTTCGGAAAGAGTCCTGAAACCCTCGGATCGGATGGAGGTCTGGTGAACAAAAAGGTCCTCGTCGCCGTCATCGGGGGCAATGAATCCGAAGCCTTTCTGTGCACTGAACCATTTAACTACCCCAGTGGATCTCTGAGTCTCAGCCATTGACAAGAAGTTTCTAGAAGAGTAGTTCTGGTATTTCTAGAAACGTTCTAATAGGTTCGCTTTGAGCCTCGTCAATGGCCGAGTGTAGACTACAAGTATAGTGATGAGCAAGAACAAGATCCAGTTAGCGTGACTTTGTGTCAGAACTAAGCTACTTTGGTCTTTAGTTGGTTGGGCGGGGGCCAAAGCTGCAAGAGATCCTACGGTGGAGATTTGATAATGGAAAGTATTGCATTGTATCCTACGGTTCTGAGATTTTGTTGATTTATCCGTCTCCTGGTTGACTTTTTTATTAGTTTGAATATTGTACTGCCGGTAACCACGTGGCGCGTTTATCCATTTGCAATTTTCTTTTTTTGAGTTAGATTATCCGAATTATTGCATTTTTCTTTTACATTATAATTTCTAAAATTATGGCATGAAATTATTTGAGATCTCCCTATAAAGAAAATCAAAACCTTAGAAAATTGATATAAATATCAATACTTAGTTTGATCTTATGTGAAAAAGTACTCTTTATTATGATAACCATCAGTTGATTAAACGATCGTTGATGTAAACGTGGCATATGTAATACATTTGTTGAGTATATAGGACACATCATACTCATATATATCAACTATTTTATGGGCTATGATATGTTGCACGGCCCAAATTGAGTCCGCAAGAAACTAATGGGCCAAGGGACAATCAAATCAAATTAGCAATAAATATAATATTATAATTGAATCCCCTACCGTTTTCAATTGACCATGCAAAACATAAACTAACTGCTTCTGCCAAACAAATATAGTTATTAATTATCTATAATGAAAAATATTTACTAATTTTCTCTTAAATTAAGTGTTTATTTTATTTAAGAGTCAAACTATTGAGATTTAATTTTTTTGACTTAATTTCACATACCTTTTGATAGCCATTGATTTACTACAATTCACGACGGAAAAAAAAAATTTAAAAAAGAGTTTTTTTTTATACCAACTCAGCAATTCTCTCTACCATTAAATTAGAAAATTGAATTTCTATCAAGGAGTGTGTGAAATTAAATTAAAAAATTAAGTTCTAATAACCTGAGCCCTTACATACTTATATTCTTATACACGAAACTATTGTAATTATTGATATTGTTATATCTACTATAACAATTTTTTAGTGTGGGAGTGCAAAGAAATTGATAATTTTTTATTTTATTTTTTAGTCCCTAAACAAATAATATAAATCAAGGTAGCCCATTAAATTCAACTAGGAATTTGTTACTTGAAGGCAATTACATGATTTTCCCTTATTTGGAATAAATAAATAAATGGTAAAAATAACTATCACCTCTAAAGTGTTGTGTTGAAAAGTATTAAATTCAAATTTTTTATTTTATTAACTAACCGATTCGTCAATCCATTGACATCTTTATGGGACCAGATCGTCGATCGATTGACTACTCATTGATTAAGCAATTAAAATTTGACTATTTTTCAATGCATTCCCTTGAATTTGGTTATTTTTATATTTAATCCAATAATTAGTGTAACTTTCATGACAAATAATATGGGAAAATCATACCTAACTTAAATTCCCTTATATTTTTTACTTATCCAATAAAAATTATGCCAACTTAAGTGGTAGGAACTGGTTAGCAGTTGTTAATATCTATTATATTTATACACTTTCAAATCGTTCATCTAGGTTGTTAATTAGTTTCAACTTATTTTGTAGTTATTTTAAGTTTTAATAGGAAAATTATAGAATTTATTTTCAAAAATAAGTTTCAAACTAATTAACATGAAAGTAAAACCCGAGACAAATAAGTTAAATTTCTCATTAAGAAATTAATGTATAATCACTACTTGTTGATCCTTTTTGGGTGAAGGAGGGGATAGAGAACCACACATTTGCATGTGTTGGTAGACAAGGATTTCCTTCTCCTCCATGTGAATGAAATCCGTGAGGCTTCCACATCGTGTGAACATTAGCTGAAGCTTTTTATTCATTGACTGGCTTTAAGTAAAGATACCAAGAGATCATGATACGACTAAACGATCGGGCCTGCTATCAAATATCGTGGTTCAGCTTCTACCTTCCGTCGCTGCCATACAAGTGGCCATCAACCAAAGAATAATATTATGCCTTCCCTAGCTGCCCTTCTCAATCGATCTTTATTATAGAATTAAATATTTAAGTTAAACTCATCCCTAAAAGCTTAAATTTTTAAGAAAATGACAAACTTAGTATGATATTAAAGCTATAATGATCTAACGATCCAGCCCTTGCACGTGATAGGACGTATTAGAGGCTTAAATATTTAAGTTAATCCGACACCTAAAAACTTAAACTTTTAAGAAAGTGACAGACTTAACAATCTTAACCCTTTAAAATATTATTTGTTACCAAAACAAGTACTATATTTCCATTAATTCATACCATAAATTAATTCTTGCACCTGTCGATTCTTTCTACTTTGGTGCAATTTTTGAAATGAAAGACAAGCATTATTGGTAATCAAGTTCATATAAGCTGATAAGCATTTTGTTAATGCATTTATTATACCAATACATTTCATCTTGTTATAATTTTATTGTTTCATTGATATAGAGAAAAGTCTATACTTATCTTCTTATATTACACATGTAATTGGAAAAATAAAAGTTTAACAATAAAGTTCAGAAAAATATAATATTAATAAATTATTATCTCATACAATTTTTGTATACTGATTTATGCAGGGACGGGATTCACAAAAGAGTAAAACTATTTTTATTATTTTTGGTTCATGTAAAAACTAGCACCAATTAAATTATAAATACATGTACAGACAATATCAAGGACCATCTCCTTGTTTTAGTCTAATTCAGATGGAAAACATGTTTACCATTTTAATCGACCATACATCTAGCCTTATCAATTTTTTATCAACTAACAGAATCCGTTAATTCAACTATAACCTTGAGGTTTTGATAGGGGAATGTTATTAGTCTTACGAACTCAGTTGAGCGAAAATAGTATTTTTAGTGTATTTTCATATGGACATCGCAAAATACCATCTACAATTTTTTATAGAAATTTATTATACAAATTTATGTAATATGATAGTGGCATGATATGATTAATTAAATTAATTAATGTGGATAATCATTCATATAAAAATATATGAAACAAGGCGGTGTAATTAAAGTTGTGGGCTCGGTGGATAATCCACGTAGCACGAAAAGGTATTAATTGTTGCCCACGAAACCCAAGTTTGACCCTGTGTCTGATACTTTCAATTGGTAGCACTTTCACGTTACCATGAATCCGTTCGGCATCATGCATTCGACCGACGAAGCCGAGCTCTTTGAAATATAAATTAATGGCTTTTTTTTTTTTAATAACAAAAAATATGTATGAAACGACGTGTTGAGTTGACTTTAACATTCATGGACGGGTAGTATAATTAAAACTATCACAGATACCTAAAAATAATTATAATTATCTACATAGTATTATACGATAAATTAAATAATAAAATAACATAAATACCCTTCGATCAGTCGAAATAGGAGCTCATACTTTGTAGAACGACACGTGTCCTTACATATTTCCCCTTCGATCTCCTCCCATTCTATTAATTTCGAATACGTGACCAACAGCTGGTCCGGCCCAAGAGTCCCGAAACGGCTCGCTCCACCTCACACTTTTCGCTCGTCATTTCATTTTTCTCGTAAACACAAACCATACCAACACAAGCTCTCCCGCCTCCGCAACATCGTTTGGCCATCAAAAGGCCAAGAGGCCCTTCCTTGGCTTCCTTTCAGATCCGCTTTTCACGTGGCAGCCGTCGAACTCCTGCGACTTGGACAAAACGCTTACCGGACATTTCTTGACAGTTGGTGATTTGCTCATGCATGTTCAGTAAGGTCAAATTTAATGTTATGAAGCTTTTGAAAGAAAATTAGTAAGCTAAATTTGACTTGTCTATGTTTCGCGGCCAGCTGCCTTTCAATCTGTTTGATGATTAGTTTTTAATTGGTTGTTTGTTAGCTTATTGTTGAATGATTTGACTTGCACGTTCAATTATTCATTATTTAATATGGAAAGCCGCTGAAAAGGTTCCTTGTTTGCTTTTCAGAAGCTTTTAACTCACTTCAAATCAGATTTAAGTGGGCCGTGTATTGTATACTATTCTCTTTGCTTTCCGTGGCTTCTGTTCTTTTAGTGGAGGACACATCTTCGAACTGTAAAGAAGTTAGAAAAAGTAATTTTATGTTTAGTAATCTAGTATAGTTAAATATGTTTGTTATTAATATTTACTTTAAAAGTAAATTGAAATAAGGTCATCTGTCAAATTTTATATTAGTACTTCTGGAATTAGGGGCATTTGGAAAGATGAGGAACATGGGCTTGTCTTACAAAGGATGAAGAATATATTTTATACAATAATTTACTTTTTTTTTTTAAGTTATATTTACATATTATTTATTCTCATGTTGCATGTTTTTAGAATATAATTAAAATATTAATTGTTGAACCTAGAGTTGGTAGTCATGTTGCGGTCTGGCTAGTGCTTTAAAAATGATTTTATTACTTCATTATTTGACCTATCTCCATTTTTTTTTAATTTTGTCTTGTGATATTAAGGGGAAAATAATTGGTTATGTGGTCTAAGTGTAAATCAAGATATGAGTAATCACCCTTTATCCTATACGTAAATTTTAATAAATCAATTATTACTACATTTGCTACTTAATCAGCATAAGGTTCTTCCAGATGTCTGTAAGAGTATCTTTTATTTTACTTTATATTCATGTTAACCTTCTTTTCGCTATTTTACTTCTGTTGTTAGTGTTTTTGTGTTTTTATTCACCATTTGATTTACAATTCCGTGTCGAATGATGTGAAGTGTTGGAAGTGCCGACAAGTTTGAGCTAATTATTGATTGCTTTATGATTAAAGAGTGGCGTCTACCTCTACAGCGTTCACAAATGGCCTGTAGCTGCAATATGTATCTCAACCTTCTCCTCTAGCAGAATACAAACTTATTTGAACTCTTAATTTGCTTTTATGAAATTGATAATAAATTATTGAACAAGGTTGGTGGAAGATGATAGGAACGAGCAGACAGTTGCTGATGTCCCAAAATGGTTTTGGAAGCAATGGCATCGCTCATGAAGTCTTTAATATTTTGTTATGTGAAGTTGTTTAGTGGTTCTGCTAGAGCAGTCAGGACTAAGGTTTAGATTTATAATTGAGGAAAAAGAACTGCATAAACAGCTTTTGGTTTCTGGTTTCAAGATTTTATTTTATATCTTTTCTTACATCATTTGAACAGACCCAGATGCAGGTGACATCACCTGTGATTGTATAATAG
>JANKKC010042825.1:0-10406 GCA_026225755.1 Bursera bipinnata
ATAAAGTAAATAGACAAGAAAGTAAATGCGAAAAAATAAAGACAATTAGGAGGCGTAACCTACAATAGTAAAGTAAATAAAGCAAAATAAACAAAAAAAAAAACGACAATTAGGAGGCGTAGCTTACCATAATAAAATAAAAATCAATTATCTTAATTAATTATAGCTCTCCAGGAACGGCGTTAAAAACTTGCTACAACTTAGAAAATGTTACCCAAGTATAGGTAGTCTTAATTATAGTCCTCGGTGAGTCCAAGTATCGTATCCACGTGAAGATTATTATTAAGATTAAATGGTCTTTATATCAATGTCCAAGATCCAAAGTAAAAGAAAGTGAAAGTCCAATGTCCAAAATAAATGAATGTCCACAAGAAATGTAGATGAAATTTTGATTGATTTTAAAGATGAAAAATACCAAGTAGAGAATTAAAATTCAATTAAAAGAACACTAAGGCATTAGAGATCTACACCCATTTCATTTGTAGAAAATAAACTTAATCCTTTTTGTAACTCAACTGAGATTAACTAAAGAGTTATCTCAATCAAAAGATTAAAACATTTTAATTCAAGAAGAAATCTTTTCTTAACATAGAAAAGTATAATAGGATAATTACCTTTCAAAAAATTGAGAACGACATTTGAAGAAAATTACTCTTGATTTGTAAAAAAATTTTCAAGCATTCAAAGTGTCAACATGTCTACTATGAATCAAGACTTTTGACAAATCAAAACAAGTTTCAAGAAAATATTTATTCAAATGATTGAAAGGAAATACATTAAAGAACAAAAGTAGGATCAAGAACAAAACTACAAATAAATGGGAGTTTCACTCCTAGCCTTAGCTAGAAGTTTAGAAAGATATATTACAACTAAAAAATATATAACAAATGAAACTAAACTCTCTAGAACTGAATTGTGTCTTAGCAATGAATCAATGGTGTCCTTTTATAGGCAAATGGGAGAGGGCATTTAAGAAATTGGCATAATAACTCATTTATGGCCACCAACAACTTTTATCAACTTGTAATCATTTTTTGAACAACTTGCACATCGAATTTGACAATATGTCCAACATAAAAGTTGTAGATAATTATCTAATTATTCCATAGTTGCTTGTATAGTGTCATTTGGATATGTAATTATGGAGCAATGGCCAGAATACAACAGCTATGTCAATTCTCACACACCAACCATTCTATTAACTTGAAAGGCATTTTGGAGTTTCTTAACCACCGAATTTAACAAAATGGTAAAGCAAAAAGTTGTCGATAATTGAACAAAATTTCCATAACCGCAATAATCATGTCATTAGAATTATATTCACTAAGATATGGCCCAAATACGGAAGCTATTGTAAATGACATCCACCAACCACTCTATCAATTTGTAAGGCATTTTGGAGTTTCTTAACCACCATATTAGACAAAGTGTCCATCATAAAAGTTGTAGATAATTATCTTAGCATTCCAGTTCCACTTGAAGCATGCCATTTGGAATTCTAGTTCGGGAGAAATGGCCTCATAAGTCCACGTAGGTCAGACTGAGCTTCTAAACATTTGGGTTCTGTTACAGCCCACTTTTGACCCCTTAAACACTTAATTTGGGCCTTAAATCCTCCTTCAAATTTGTGGAAAATTGTCTTAAGTTTCTGGAGATATAAGATTTGTATCAATTGGACTTCTGGATTAAAAGTTATGAAATTTTTTCTAGACCTGAATCAAAAAATCTGAAAATAAAAAATAATAAAAATAATTCTTTTAAACTTAAATCAATGTAAATACTTAAATTAATAGCACTTAAAGTAAAAATGTTATTTAAACTCATAATAAATATACATTTTTAAGTGTTTATCAGTGGGTATCGTATGTAATTTGATATTTGTAATTCATCTGATAAAACTTAGTAACACAAGAGAATTTATTAAAAAAAAAAAAAAAAAAAACCTAAATGAGAGGGACATTACAATTATAACCGTTCAAAATTTTTTGAACTTGTGGAATTCTAAAATAAATTATTTTTCTTTTAAAATACCTATCCATAACTATTGAAAAAAGATTACTTTATAATATTTTATAGAAAAAGATTACAGACGAATTGCTTTATAATATTTTATACAAAAAGATTACAGACGAATTGCTTTATAATATTTTATACAAAAAGATTACAAACGAATGAAAAAAAATAAAGTCTCTCACACTTAATAATATTTATTATTTTTTTTAATTCATACAATTAAATAATAAATAAAGAGAAAGACGTTTTAGAAATATAAAATATAATGTTATTAAAAATTATAAAATGAGTTAGTTATTACTGTTCACAAAAACCATTAAATTTTTACTCTTGTAGTAATAATTGATGATTTCTCT
Source organism: Bursera bipinnata (assembly GCA_026225755.1). Lineage (NCBI taxonomy): Eukaryota > Viridiplantae > Streptophyta > Magnoliopsida > Sapindales > Burseraceae > Bursera > Bursera bipinnata. The sequence goes on from JANKKC010042825.1 coordinate 2,370, forward strand.
CTTCAAAATATAAAATAAAATATAATGTAAACATATCATTTATGTCAAATTAAATAGATAGGGATTAAAAAAACTAAAATTATATTTATGAATAAAATAAAAGAAATTAATTAAAACATAATTTGAATTTATATTATTGTATGCATGAAAGATTTGTAGATGCAACTCAAGCAGTATAGAAGGGAAAACAGAATCGTAAACCTTGAAATTAGTTAAGTTTTTCATAGAAAGGGTCTAGAAATAACTCTATAAAATGCTGGGACTCTAAAACTTTAGAAATTTAAAGGGACCCAAGAGATTCTTCAAATTATAATGGCGGCCACAAAGTTACCAATTTTTTTTTTGGTTATTATTAGGGAACTAATAATCAAAAATGTTATTTGTTTTACATTTTACTAATCAACTATTATTTGCATTACCTTCCCTTTAATTAAAGCAATAGAATTCAAGCTTTATTAATGAAATAAATGTTGATGTACAAGAATCCAAGGGAGTTTTATCAACTTCTTAGTCTATATATGCAGCTTCTCTTCTCTCTTATCTAGCTACTTCCTCTCTTTAGAATGCTTGAACCTTGCTGAAAAACCGACAAGATCCTCCTAAATGCACGTGCATTGCTAAGCTGTAAGCTTCATTTTGGCGGGACCAGTTATCAGGAAGATTTTGGGAAGTTTCATGATTATCAGGAAGATTTTCGTGGAGTTTCATGATTATCTTATCCAACTCTACTTATGAAGATTTTCGGGGATGTTATATAACATTCGCCTTTTAATTTTTTTTTTACACTTATCGTCGGCAGGACGAGGGACCTATAATTTCTCTCTAATCAAAAGCAGAGACCAATTATCTTTTATTCTTTTTTCTTTCCTCATAAATGATGGAAGAAAATTTTAATGGGTAGAGGAGATGTGTTTGTAGCTTCATTACTTGGTGTCTTGGATTGAAATGCCTTTGAGGTAAAGAAGCAATTGGTACTTATAAGCAATCCATGGCATCCAACTAAAGCTATTGCCATTATCTAGCCTTTGTTAAAACATCAACCAGGTTCTTATTGGTGAAAATCTTTTACATTTATCCATATTACGTTCTTCCAATACTTCACAAATGAAGTGATATTGATCAAGACAATGTATTTGGTTCTACGGTGAAATATCAAGTTCATCGCAATATTCAAATGGAAGGCCTTTGGTTATCGAAACAAGATTATTCTCCCTAATTTGTGCCCAGGTTCCTCCAAATGTCTTCTAAAAATTTCAGATTGCTTCCTTGCAAGTGTGTGTTACTGGCATATATTTGTTTTTATTGTAGATAAAGCCACAATTTTTGTTTTTTTTTTTTAAACTGGTAATTGTAGTTTGGGCTTATATAGAGAAATCATAGTTAATATTGCATTGGTCAAGCATTGAAAAGAAGTACTCGACCATTCCTAGTAAGTTACGATGTCAAGCTTCCCTCTCCCACAAGTTTCATTTTATCGTATCTTATTTCAACAATCTATCATCAGTAAAACATTCCATCTTTACATTAATAAAAAGTCATAAGACATGATTGAATAAGGATAATGAATCAGACAAATTTCTGAAGCCTTCAACTTCTCCAAGCCAAGTAATCATCAAGCTGCTATGGTTACCTTGCTTTGCAGAGGAGTCTGTGTTTCTGATCTTTTTTTTTTTTTTTTCTATCTTGTTTCATCGATGTAGCTTCCTTTTCTCTGGCTGCTGCTTCTCTCTTAACTTTCTTGGATTCAACTTCCATAGCTTTTGTCTGTGAATCAACTTTCTTTATAAGCATCCAAATTAATTTCTTGATCTTTGGCATCAAACTACTGTCTTTAGCCTCAAAAAAACTTAGATTTATTACCTCCTTTTGAAGTCTGTCAAATAGAAACTCAGAAACCATGTCTTCACTGTCAGGATTGGCTTTTCCCTCATTTTGTGTGTCCTCAAGAACACCACTTCTGTTTTTTTTTTTTTTTTTTGTGATATTTCATCTTGTTGTATACCATATCAAAATCCCTTCAAATTAACTGAAGAGTCTTAATTTACACAACCACACCTGGATCAATCTTTGTATGGTCACTAAAGAAACTTGACAGGATCTCATACATTTTTTGAAGAGTTCCTTAAAGAAATAGCAGCATAAACACAGTCATCATAAACTCATAAACCAGAAATAGAATTAACATGAGCATTAAAAGAACTGATAAAGTATATGAACTTATGTCGACTTAAATTGAAAGCATGACAAGCTTACTTTGATTGAACAATTCCATTTTGAGAAATAATTTCTCCACTTATCTATCAAACTTTTGTGCATCAAGTTCACAATTCCACCCAGCAAAAACATTAGCAATATACATATTGACAAAGAGCTCTTTCTATCATGATACCGCTAAATCTATGATTTGACAATGTGTAATATGAGCACATGTACTAGAATGTATGCTTGTCTCTGAACTGTAAAAGAGAGGGAGAAGAAAATAAGACAGTAGGGGATTAACAAAAAAAAAAAAAGCAAAATCATACTAGGGTGGACTAACACTAAGGAAACAAGTTAGAAACTCAAAAGATCTAGGTGTAATTGGTTTTCTTGGGAGAATTTATATCCACTAATTGTTTGACAACACCTCTCATAGTCGGTCTGTTGCTTGGCTCCTTCTCTGTACATCTCAAAGCCAAACGAAGCACATCAATTACTTGTTCTCTGATATTTGAATCCCCAAACTCCTCCACGAGGCTAAAATCAACAAAATCATCGATGTCCACGTTGTTTCTCCATACAGACCTAACCCATCCTACAATATCTGTTTTCTCCATAAATGATGGATCCACTGCCTTCTTTCTTGTTATTAGTTCAAGTAAAACAATGCCATAGCTATACACATCAGACTCCTTGCTTTTTCTAGTTGTAAATGCATTTTCTGCCAAAGGCCATCAAATAATGATGTTAAAATTTTGAATAGAATACGTATATAACTGTAAAATTGTAGAAGAATTACCTGGTGGGATATAACCAATTGTCCCTGCAATTGAGATGGATGGTGTTGAAGAATGGGACTCATCTAGCAGTTTTGCAATACCAAAATCAGATATATGAGGCTCCATCTCAGAGTCTAAAAGAATATTTTGTGGTTTGATGTCTCGGTGCACTATAGGCGGATCACAGTCATAATGGAGATATTCCAATCCATGAGCAGTTCCAATTGCTATCTTGTAGCGAACATGCCATTCCAAAGTTTGCTGACGATTAATTGCATGCAGAACATCATGAAGACTCCCATTTTCCATGTACCTGTACAAGATTAAACCATAGTCGTCCTTTAACCACGAGTCTTCATACCTTACCAGATTTCGGTGCCTAACTATCGTAATAGTTTGAATTTCTCTAATCATACTCAAGTTTCTTCTGTTCTGCTCTCCAAATAAAATCTTCTTAACTGCAAAAACTTTGTTTGGACTCAATGTGGCCTTGTAAACAATTCCTTGACCTCCTTTCCCAATAATGTATCTCTCATTCAGATTTTCCGTAGCCTCCATCACTTCGTTGAGTAGGAAGCTTTCTTCGGTAGAGATATTAACTTCCTGCTTTGGCCTTCTGAAAAGAAACAAACAAACCAGTCCGAGAAGCAGAAAAACAAAAAACAGAGAGGCTCCAAGGACTATTAAAACAATTTTAGCTTTACTGATGCCTCTTTGACTGCTCGAGTGATGATCACAAGGCTTGAGGTTGCTGTTTCCGGCACAAGATAGGTTTCCAGATGAAGGACAATTGACACAAAGATCGGGATTTCCCAGAAAAGATGATGGAGATGAGTCTAGCAACTTAATCAATGACTTTGGTACTGGCCCTGTGAAGAGATTGTATGAAACATTGACCTCAAGCAATGAATGAATATCTCCAAGGGGAGCCAAAGTCCCTGTCAGATTGTTGCCAGATAAATCCAGTTGTTCTAGGTAGATCAGCTTCCCCAGTTCCGAAGGAATTTGACCAGTCAATCCGTTGTTGCTGAGATTCAGCATATATTGTAGACTCTGCAATGATCCAATTGACGAGGGAATCTCACCTCCCAATGGATTACCACCGATATGTAGCTCTTTAAGATTTTCAAATTCAGACAAATATGTTGGAATGCCCCCAGAAAACCGATTTTCCCTTAATATCAAAGAGGATAGACTTTTCCAACTTGTTATGACTAATGGAACTGAACCATTCAACAAATTGAATCCCACATCAAAAACATCTAGGTTTTCGCAATGTGATAACTGAAGTGGAAATGATCCTATCAAAATGTTGTGTGACAGATTCAGTTCCACAAGATTTAAAAGATTTCCCAGCTCTAGAGGTATAGACCCTTTAAGCTGGTTCCAGGACAAATTAATAGATGTGAGATTAATACAGTTTCCCAAGCTTGGTGGAATTTCTCCTGTGATATTATTTCTGCTGATGTCCAGGTGATAAAGATTCAGATTTTTGGCAAATTCAGGGAGACCCCCTGTAAGGTTATTTTGTTTGAGGATAACTCTCCCGAGAGTCAAACAGCTCCCAACTTCAGAAGGGATGCGACCATGAAACTGATTGAGACCCAAATTCAATATTGTTAATTGCTTTCCAAAGCAAATATTCGGTGGGATTTCACCAGTGAACTTATTATTGATAAAATCTATTTCCACTAAGCTGCTGTTGATTCCCAGACCTTGAGGTATGTCACCAAAGAACTGGTTATTGTACAAATAAATTTTCTCCAGTCGTCTAAGTTCAGTTATTTCCGAAGGTAACTTCCCAGAAAGAGAGTTATTATAAACAAGGAAATGCTTAAGGCTAGGAATCCTCCAAATGCTAAGTGGAATCTCACCAGTGAGCTGGTTTTCAAACAGTTCCAGGTACTGTAACTGAGTTAGCATTCCCAGTTCATCTGGAATTTCACCCTCAAGTTGGTTTGTATACAACTTTAAATTTTTCAAGGACTTGCAATTCCCAAGTTCTTGTGGAATTTTCCCGGACAAACGATTTTCACAAAGGTAAAGGAGGGAAAGCTTGTCTAGTAGCCCAAAAGAAGGCGGGATACTGCCTGTCAAGTTACCGCGAACAATGGCTAGAGTTTCTAAGCTACTACAATTGCCCAAACCTGGTGGAATTCCCCCACTAAAACTATTAAATGACAAAACCAAAAAAGTCAAATTCTTGCATTTGCTAGAACCCAATGGGATGCTACCCTCAAGACTGTTATTATTAAAATCTAAGTAAACAAGGTTTTCAAGATTGTTTAGGCTCTCAGGCAAGAATCCCACAAGTTTATTATCATTCAATGAAAGTTTTGCCAGTTTACTACAATTCCCAATTGACTCAGGAATGGTTTCTGATAACCTGTTACCAGATAAGTCTAAAGCAAAAAGTTCACTCAATCCACAAATATTCCTAGGAATTGGACCTGAGAAATTATTAGCGCTCAAATCAATGGTCTGCAACTCTTTCAAGTTCACAATATCAGGACCAAGTTGGCCAGAAATTGCATAACTTGTGAGGTTTAAAGAAACCACATTGTTGTCACTGTCACATCCTATACCAACCCACTTGCATGGAGTAGAGTCAGAGCTATTCCAGCTTGAGCTTATGGAAGTTGGCACAGAGGTCCAGTGACTCAAGAGTGACAACAGAGCAACCCCATCACTATTCAAAGCAAAGACAACATGCAAGGCCACAAAGAAGTTTAATAAAAGCAAGAAATGGTACAAGACAAGCCTCATACTAGTATCAAACTCCACAAAAGACCAAATTCAACAAAAGGGTTTCAGTGTTTCTCGGAAGTTGTAAGGTTCAGAGGAAGTTGAACAATTTAAAAGCACTAACCTGTTGGAAGTTGGCAAGAAAACTCAGCACTTCTGGATGTGGGTTAAGTATGAGCTTTGAAATTTGATACAAAGGAAAGAAGCTGAAATCTATAAAGAAAGTGTCAAAGGGAGACAAAGATAGCAACAGGCTTCGGTGGTTGTGCTGCTAAGATTGTTTGAGTTTAAATAGTTGACGATTGCCGAAAGACGTCAAATGAAGGGTAGATTGCCCTGGGCTTCCATATGGGTAATCTCCTTTACGTCCCCTGAGGTCTGAGCGATATATATGTTACCCAAAACTTTTAAAATTGTAGGGAGATCGCCATCAAGCTATTAATTAATGTCGTTAATACAAATTTGTAGGACACTGACGTACTTTCTCATGAAAATATTTGTAACATGGGGATATTATAGACCTGTCTTATGTATGGAAATTATAATTTTCACCATACAGATTTAGAAAAAATGTCTTTGAGGTCGCTGTTTTTTATATTTAAAAATTAAGAAACAAATCTTTAAATACATATTAAATATCATATGATAACTTATGAGGAATTTTTGGCTCATTTAGAGTCTATAAACTTTGTTAAGCACACAAACAAAATTAACTAACACAAAAGAGAACTCATATTCTTATCAGTTTTTGGGTGATAAAAAAAAAAAAAAAGAGAAAGGATACCTCTCCTTGAGTTAAGTTCTCATGTGATGAAATATAATTAATGTACTGAAATATTTTCTTGATTCAATTGCAACCTAATTATGGAATTTTAAACTTCAAACTTTGATAGCAATGGTAATTATTAACTAATTAAAGTTTGCATATTTTTTAAAAACCTTTGTAGATGTATTAGTAGTTTTTTAAAACTCAATTAGTAAGGTTATTATATATGATCTATTCAAAAGCCATGTAAATGACTTTACCAAAACTACTTAAGCTTTAACTTTAGTTAGTTAACGATGTTGAGAGTAGGTCTCTTTTATAAGTTTGAAGACTTTTGGATGTAATTAATTGCTTATTAAACCTCAGGGGAGTTCATTGAACTTACCCTTTCAACATTCCCTCTCCTCTAGAATGTATCAGAGAATTGCCAAAATAACCCCTTAAAAGTTCGAAAAGAAAAGTGATCCTCAACTAAAATTTCCATGAACAAAATACTTTTGTAAATTGAAAAGACTTAAATACCATTATTTAAAACAAAAGACAACAAAAAAATTAACATAAATAATGTCATTTCATATCATAGATAGGTTACAAAATATAAAAGACAAAACACACATTTAGGAATAAAATTAAATTAATCAAATGACCTTGAAAGATGATAAATGACATCTTTTTTTAATGATAAATTAACCAAAATATTCCAAATTGAGGGGGGGTCTTTAAAAAATAACCAAGGTCCAGGATTCCTTTGATTTGCCTAACCATTTTCAGTTAAATGACCTTATTACCCTGACATATATAAAAGCATATCTTCTGATATAAACACCCATTGTAGCTAAAAAAATTTAAATATCTCTCATCTCAACTCCTTCTCAACTCTCGTGGTCTCTCTCTCAATTCACAATTGACAACATTGAAGCAGACAAGTGGATGAACGAACTGGAGCAAACGAACGAACGAACGAACGTAACAGAGCAAAGAACAGACAAACAGACCAAAGCAGACAAACAAACACGAAGATAGTGAACTGATGAGATGATCGATGAGAGGTAATTTTGTTATTTGAACTTTGCAAAACTTAATAATTTGTGGATGGATTGTGGTTGTAGAGTTAGTGTATTGGTGAATGGAGTGATTTCTAGGATTTGACAGTGTGGTTTTTTAAAGGATTTCGAGAATTCCAGGCAACGGACCATCACCAGACCGTTAGAAGATGATACATCATGACAGTCCATGACATTCTGGTTGTAAATGACGATCCATGATGATTTTATGGAATAGACCAAAACTCTCTTTCAACTGCAGTAAATGACAGTCCACAGAGGATGTCGGTCTGCTCCATGAAATCATTGTGGACTGTTACTACCAAAATATCCCAAATTGAGGGGGGTCTTTAAAAAATAACCAAGGTCCAGGATTCCTATGATTTGCCTAACTATTTCTAGTTGAATGACCTCATTACCCTGACATATATAAAAGCATATTGATAAGCACTTAAAAGTGTACATTTATTATGAGTTTAAATATCATTTTTACACTTTAAGTGCT
>JANKKC010042826.1:0-10409 GCA_026225755.1 Bursera bipinnata
GCTAGTTTTATTGGTTATCAATATTTCTTGATCTAATTTCGGAGTTTTATACTTAGAATGCGAGACTTGAATAGCAATAACAATTTTTAGTTAGTCCATAAGGGTCGGACACCCATATTATGAATACCCAATTTGGTCTCAAGTTAAAGAATAACCTCTATCTTGTTCCCAAAATTCTTTTTTAGCATTCAATTTGTTGGAGGTAAAAAACTCAGGCCTAAACTCAATAATAAAAGCCCAACATAGGATCCCGAGGCTGATGACAACTTGATAGACCTATATAAGGTTCCATGAGAACCTAACTCATGTCACATGGAACCACCTAGCTACAATTAAGAAGGATGGACGATGAGACACTTGTTAGAATACAAGGCAAAAGATGTTACAACTTGTCCTAACTCCAAGGAGTAAGAGTTCCCTCTAGGTACCTCTGAGGTAGATATCTGAGAACTTGATTTATATCTGAGGTAGGTGAAGTCTATTATCTTTAATTTAACCCAAATATTTAATGTAAATCAAAATAGGTTCAAGGCGCGCAATGGGCTGTCATAACACAAACACAAGTAACCTATTAATTAGATTCTCAGTCCAGCCCATAACATTCCCAAACAACCATGCGTACTTTCTAGGAGAGTTTATTGGATAAGCCACCATGTGTCCTGACTCTTGGCAACTCCAAGAGAGCCCCTTGGTGATCTCCTACATTAAGGGCAAGTTGGTTAGTGAGAGATGTTGAAGTTGACCTGTATGCGAAGATATGACCCACTCACCACTTATCTCAACCATCCTTATCCATAGGAGTCATGCTTATAAGCATAAGGGGTAGAGGTTCAACTTGCTAGACTAAGCTAAGGCTAGGCTAAGGTATTCCTTACTAAACTTTTCGTAGTTTTATCCAATTCGTAATTCTTTTCATTTTCATCCTCCTCAGCGTATCCTTTCACGATAGCTTTCTTTTTCAATGGTTGATAGCTTTCAGTTTTAGTAGTTGCAGAAAGCTTGAGATACCTGATTAGGGCTGGATTCTAATGACCCAAAATTTCACACAAACAAAATTCTTCATTTTCTAGCATCAAATTCGGTGTTCTATAGTTCTACAAAAGAAGAAAAGCGATTCTTATGCATGCTCACAACAATTCAAGAGTGTTTGAATGTACTTTTATCATAAAACAAAAAAATAATAAGCGTTACAATTTTACATACACAATGCATCCATAAATTGGTAAGAAGTAACATTTTACAGAAGTCGGTGCTGTAACTTGCCTTGCAACATATTCATTTCTGTAATCTACGTTTCTACACAGTTTCCATCAATTTCGTACACACATTTTTTTATTCAATAAGGTTCTGTTTCTCCTCAGACACTTGTTCCACAACAAAAATTACATCTAATAAGAACTAACATCTCATCACAACCTTCAAATCAGTCTCAACTAAAAAAGTATATTTCTTTCTTGCAGTTGATTTTGAATATCATTAAGGTTCCTAATACCACTTGGTAGCATTTCATAAATCAACAGCGCAGGCCCGATAACTCTTACATTCCTCCTACACAGCAATTTTTTTTTTAATTTTATTTTATATGAAAAAAATCATACTAAGAACGTGTAACAAAGTTAGAATATAGAATATAAAGAAATCAATAAAATTTCAGAAAGTGAAGGTACCGGATGGATGTGGGCAAGAAATAAGTTCAATTGCTAATCATCGAGAAGCTTTCTGAGGCGATCTTTGACGAAATCTTTACGAGCTTTGGCACGAGCTTGTTGTGGCGCTATGTTAACAAGGGACAGGTAAGCTCCGGCGGTGAAGAGTGAAGCGCCAGTGACGAAGAAAGCGACCGTCACGGCTAGTTGCTTGGGTGTCGGTGGATACGACCACACCACCATTTGGCATTTGGCTCTTGTCTCCTACTAGTTTTCTGAGTTAAATGGATAGATTGGGTTTGGGATTGGCTTTTTTATTCCGATTGGGCTGAAATTGAAACTTTATTTTTTACTTTTTATTTTAGATTCAAAATTTATCTTTTTAATAAAAAATACTTATTTCAAAAACAATAATGGACTATGGTCGAAAAATGCTAAAAAATAACCAAATTCTTTTAATTGTAAACGAAAACCTCAACTGAGTTGAAACTAGATGCCTCAAATGCTCAGGAGCTGATTGTATCAAGAAAAAGATCCCAAAGTGAAACTGATATTTATGCGGAAAGATGTATTATTGTTTAGACTCTTGTAATACTAAAACGACAACTAAAGTAATATGAAACGGTAACAAGTTAACAAACAAATAAAAAGACTTTTTACTCCTTGCTCAAAAATTCAATTTTGTTGCTGTCGGATTGGGATTTGAACTCTGCTTCTGGATCTCAACATGGCTTGCTGGTTGCTGCTGCATCATATTCAAATTCAATGTTAGATGACAAACATTTCCTAGGTTTTTAACTGATTACTACTCAATAACTTGTTGGATACTTAACTTTATACCACATCAGAAACTACCATGAAAGAAGTAGTTATGTTTTACCAATAGAAATTAGGAAACAAATGTAAGGCCGACTAAAACAGCCATGCCCATGCGAGCACTTGTTCTTCCTTCCCATGCCTTCCTTCCCACCAACACCACCAACTAAACTTCCGAAAACCCTCTTCATTCCTTCTATCATAACCCTCTTAAAATCTTGCAAGATTCAGACTCACCTCCATCAAGTTCATTCTCTCATAGTAAAAAAAGGCCTTGAACAAGACCACTCCCTCGTTTCCCATTTCATCTCGCTCTCTCACTCGCTCGCAGCTCCCCTCTCTTACTCCACCTCCGTTTTCAATAACGTTGTAAGCCCCGGCACCTTTCTTTGGAACACCCTTTTGAAAGGGTATTCTCAGAAGTCTTGTTTTATTGAAGTTAATTCCATTTTTATTCGCATGATAAGGAATGAAGGTGTGCCTGATAAATATACGTTTCCCTTGGTAATTAAAGCATGTTCGAGTCAGTTTAGTCTGAGGGAAGGAACGGCAATCCATGGGTCTGTAATTAAGTTTGGAGTTGATGCTGATCTGTTTGTAGGAACGAGTTTGATTAATTTGTACGGGAAAGGTAAGAATACTGTGCATGCACGTCAGGTGTTCGATGAAATGCCTGATAGAAATGTTGTTTCATGGACCGCGATGGTTGTTGGGTATGTGAATGTTGGTGATTTAGTGGAAGCGAAGAAGTTGTTTGATTTAATGCCGGAGAGAAATATTGTTTCGTGGAATGCATTTATAAGTGGGCTGGTCAAGATAGGCGATTTGAGGAGTTCTAGGAAGTTGTTTGATGAAATGCTTGAGAGGAATGTGGTTTCTTATACGACAATGATTGATGGGTATGCAAAGTCGGGTGATATGGCGTCAGCAAGGTCTTTGTTTGAAGAAGCTCCGGATAAAGATATTGTAGCGTGGTCAGCATTAATATCAGGGTATGCACAGAATGGTCAACCCCACGAGGCTGTTAAGACTTTTAACGAAATGTGTTTGAGAAATGTTATGCCTGACGAGTTTATAATGGTGAGCTTGATGTCGGCCTGTTCTCAAGTGGGTTGTTCGGAATTAGCTAAGTGGGTTGATTTTTATTTGTGTAGGAGTGGAATGGATCTAAGTCGAGCTCATGTTATTGCATCCCTTATAGACATGAATGCAAAGTGTGGGAACATGGATAGAGCGACAAAATTGTTTGAAGCAATGCCTAATAGAGATCTAATTTTGTATTGTTCTATGATAAAAGGACTGTCCATAAATGGTCATGGCATGCATGCGGTTAGCCTCTTTAATAAGATGATAAGTGAAGGGTTGATTCCTGACGAGGTAGCCTTCACAGTTATTTTGACAGCTTGTAGCCATGCTGGACTTCTGGAGGAGGGTTGGCACTACTTTGAAATTATGCAAAATGTGTACTCAATTGTTCCTTCTCCTGATCATTATGCATGTATGGTTGATCTTCTTAGCCGGACGGGACACTTAAAAGCAGCGTATGAGCTTTTAATTTCAATGCCTGGGGAACCTCATGTAGGTGCCTGGGGTGCACTACTTGGGGCCTGTTTGCTACATTGTGACGTTGAGTTAGGAGAGTTGGCTGGTGAACGACTGTTTGAGCTTGAGCCCCAAAGTGGTAGTAGTTATGTGCTTTTGTCCAACATCTATGCAGCGGCAGAGCGGTGGTTGGGTGTCTCCCTTGTGAGAAACAAAATGAAAGAAAGGGGGATTAGAAAAATACCTGGTTGCAGTTGGGTTAGTTCGTAAGGTTTAATTTCTGTGTATATTCTTCTTGAGATTTTTTTTCTAGAAGGAGGCTTCATGGAATTTGAATTTCGTGCATAATTTGAAAGAACAACTTCTAATCTTCTTTGAGCTTTTATAAAAAGATTTTGGAAGTTTGAACTCAAAACATGGACAGCAGTTTTGACAAGGTTTTGGTTTCCAGTAAGATTCATAATGTTCATGATGTGCAGGATATCTTCTCAATTTAAGGTCAATTCTTTTCTGAGTTGTTTAATCGAATCAACACTAGCAGCCAAAAACTTTGGTGATTTCAATTATCTCAAAAACATAATTACTCTTAATTTGTAATAGGTCACCTTTATACCTAGACAAAGGCACTAAATATAAATACCCTGTCAGGGTGCCTGTGTTAAAACCTAAAAGCTGTCTCCAAAAATTACTTATTTTGGATCATGCTCATGTAGGACTTTGTTCTTTAGAGGATACGAATTTCTGTAACTGTCATCTCCATAACTTTTATGTCAAGGATAGCAAGCTCTGATCTTTTGACTCCGTTCTGTGGCATATTTTGTAATATCTACCGAATATGTCTTTATAATTTATGAAAATGCAATAAATTCTTATCATACTTGTTTATGTTTCTTTGATTCTTTGAATGCCTGTATATATTGATTTTAAGACTCTAGCGGAGATTGGAATATGACAAAGTTGTTCTGAGGGCCAAGTTTTGCTTCCAATTTGGAAGATGTGAGCCCCAATTGTGGAAGCTGTTCTTTCTTTATTTTACTCTTGATGCAAATATGGCAACTAGTATTTTATCTTATATGGCAGATGTATTTGTAAACCCTTAAGGTGGGTGCTTTAACTTTGATCGTCAGTCAAATAGGCATTTAAGGTGTTTATTCTGTAACTTAGAGTGTAGATAGCTGGTTGATGTGTGTAACGTATAGCATAGCTGGTTGTTACGCATGAGATGTGTGTAACCTAGAGTACAGATAGCTGGTTGATTTGTGTAACATATAGTGTAGCTGGTTGTTAGGCATGAGATGTGTGTAATGTATAGTATAGCTGGTTGTTAGGCTGAAATGATATCAGAGCCTACCTAGTTTTCTGTGCTCTTTGATAGTTTTTTGGGTTCTTTTCCGAAGGATTGAAGTTGATTTCTTGGCCGGCAGCTTTTTTGTGGAGTGGCCAGCAGAACGATTCTGCATTTTTTATTTTTTTTGGAGTGTCTTTACTCTTGTCTGAAATTCTAAATATCTTTCAGTCATTAACTGTTGATTCTGGTGTGTCGGAAAGTTTTGCATATCTTTCAGTCAGTCATCATTTGTCGATTTCGGCGTGATATTCTTGGTGCGGTTACTTTCTGCAGTATTTAATTGAATATCATTTCTCGATTCTTGCCCATACGTTTGCTGGCCACAAAATCGTTAACTTACTACTTTCCAAGCTACTGTTAATACTCCACTTCTAGGACAATTTACTAGTGGATTCTTTTCTACAACTATTATCACTCTACATGCTTCTACAGTTATGGCATCAGCTATTCTCACTGTAGAAATGGTGTAACAAATGATAATATTTGCCTTCTCTACTCTAGGCCTTCAAGGTACAACTACTACATCATCTAAATCCTGGCTTATTGACTCTGTAACTTACTAACTTCAATCATATGACTAGTTCATCTGATACGATGTAAAAGGTATGTGAATATCATGGTTCGACACTTCAGGTTCCTAATAGGCATACTTTACCAATAACTGTCATTGGGGATATAACTTCTAATTTCCAGAATGTTTTTGTATCTCCTGGATTATCTACTAGTCTTATTTTAGTTGGACATTAGTTGAAAATAACTATGATCTATATTTTTCTTGTGATGGATGTTTGGTGTAGGATCACGTCTTGGGGATAGTAATTGCGAATGAGCCTAGTTAGGTCGCTTTGGCTAATCCTATTCTTAACAATAACCATGCCGTGTGGCATAAACGCTTATGTCATTCCAATTCCTTTGATTTATCTCATTTGTTAAATTATGGTTTCTTAGGTCATAAAGCTCTATTTAATGTTTCTTCTCTTCCTCTAAATTTTGCTATATGTAAATTAGGGAAAAATAAGATTCTTTCTTTTCCTCATTCTAATAATCGAGTGGATAGATGTTTTGATGAAATTCATAGTTATGTGATGTAATTCATAGTTATGTATGAGGTATTACTCCAATTATTTCTCATGCTTATTATAAATAGTTTCTGACTTTTATTGATGATTATAGTATATTTGCTTGGTTTATTTTCTTCGTTGTAAATCTAACGTCTTTCATGTGTTTAAGACCTTTCTTACATATGTTGAAACTCAATTTTCCATTGTAATTAAGGTATTACGAAATGATTTTGGTGGGAATACATGTCTAATGCTTTTCATGATTTTTTCTTTTGTCTCGAAAGAGTATTGTCTCCTAGCGTTTGTGTCCATGTATGACCATTTTGAGTGAATAGAAGAATCATCATCTCTTCAATGTCATTTGTACGTCATTAATTAAAGCATCCATACCATCTAAATTTTTGGTAAAAGCCTTATCTACAACTGTCTTCTCATTAATAGGCTATCCACTCCAACATTTAATCTTGACTCTTCTTATTTCTATCTTTATCATTAACGTCTTACTTATACTCAATTGCATACTTTTGGTTGTGTTTGCTTTGTTTATTTACCTCCTCATAAATGTCATAAACTTTCTTCTCATTCCGTTTAATGTGCTTTTATGGGATATAATACGTCTTACAAAGGTTTTGTGTGCTATGATGTTAACATTAATTTACTTTGTATATCTCATAATGTCAGTTTCTTTGAAAATTAGTTTTTCTTACCAACTCACACAAATTTATCGCTTAAGGTTGCTATTCTTTCTTGTTTTGATAACTTTGTCTTCTTCTTTTTAATGGTTCAAGCTCGATGTAATGTATACACTTCGTCCTCATCTATTGCCTCTTCCAAATCCAGAGTCGTCATCTGAATTTGCTCCACCTATTCTCCAGCTACCTACATGGACCTCTTATCTCTCTCGATCTGTATGGTTTTCTGCACACATCTTTCACTACTGTTTTGACCACTATTAATATTTCATCTTCTTACTCATAGGCTATTAGGCATGAGTGTTGGCAACAAGCAATGCAAGAGGAGCTCTGTGCTTTTTCAAGAGAATCAAACTTGGGATATTGTTCCATGTCCTAATGTTGTTAAACCTATTGAATCTAAGTGAGCGTACTTTGTCAAGCTTCGGTCAGATGGGAGCTTGGATTGCTATAAGGCAAAACTGGTTACTCTTGGTAACTATCAGGAGTATGGGGTGGATTATGAGGAAACATTTGCTCTTGTTACTAAGATGACTATAGTATGTACTATTCTTGTCATTGCTGCTTCTTCGTGTTGGCCACTCTACCAAATTGATGTGAAAAATGCATTTTTTCATGTTGATATTAGAGAAGATATTTATATAACTCCTCCTCCTGTTATACCTTGGAAGTCTGCAAACTAAAACTATACTTTTATGGTTTAAAATAGGCACTCCACACATGGTTTGAGAAGATCCAGTCTACCTTGATTCTATTTCATTTTGTCCAAAGTTAGTATGACTCCTCCTTGTTTCTTCGTAAATTTTTTGCTAGTATTGTTCTTCTTCTTGTTTATATCAATAATATTATTATCACCGAGACAAATTCTTTATTGATTACATAACTTCAGCAACATCTTTGAGACTTATTTCATATGAAAGATCTTGGACTTCTTACCTACTTCTTAGAATTGAAAGTACACACTGATTTTTTTTGGTATCTTCTAACATCAACATAAATATACCCCAGATTTAGTTACTTTAGCTTGTCTTCAAGATTCTTCCTTTAAGGATACACCTTTGGAAGTAAATATGAAGTATTGAGATGATGTTGATCTTCTCCATATCTTAAGTTGTTTTGGTAGTTGGTAGCTTGAACTATCGCACTATAACTTGGCTTGATATTTCATTTGTTGTTCAACAAGTTAGTTAGCTCATGCACACTCTTGGTCATCTTCACTTGGTTGCTATGCATAACATCATTCGCTATCTTCGAGGAACTTTTACCCAAGGCTTGCTCTTTCCTACTGGTTCTGCTATGCGTCTTGAAGCCTATAATAATGCTGACTGGGCTAACTGTCCAGATATTTGACGCTTTGTCATTGGTTGGTGTATGTTTCTTACGTCTTTGATATCTTGGAAAAGTAAGAAACAAGACAATGTTTCTAGATGTTCCATTGAATCTGAATATCGTGCTATGTCTGGTGCCTATTTTGAGATTACTTGGCTTCAGGGGTTGTTACCTGAACTTGGTTTTTCTCAACATGATTCTAATCTCTTTCACGCCGATAACACAAATGCCATTCAAATTAGCTAATCCTATTTATGTAACACACAATTTTATTTTTAATAAAAGTCTAAACTTTCTTAAATTCCTAATCTCTTAAGAATTTTATTTATTTTAAAATGCATGTAATTAATTATTTTTACTAGTTATTTTTATTGTTAAATTTGAATTTACGTTTTATTTAATTTTGAATAAGATCCCACATCGATTGGGATTTCAATAGATAGAGCCTAATAACTATATAAAGGAGAGTGAATTACTAAGTCCTATATCGCTTAGGAAAATAATAAGTGAAGCTTGGGAGCTCTATATAAGAAAGTGAGTTCTTAGCTTTAAGAGCTATCCAGACCTATTTTAAGTAAGCATTTAAGTTTATTTATCTTGTTGAAAGAAAATTTCTTTGGGTGGTCTAGTTCTCTTTACCAAAAGTTTCATTGAGGCTTTGGGACGATTAGGGGCAAAGTTATAGTTTTCTTTTGAGCTATCGGTTGAGCTAAGTAACATCATACGTGTACTTATTCAAGTAGCATATGTGTTATCAAGTTAAATTATTATGTTTTGATTGATTTTGAGTTTTAAATTAGTTGTTATTTTAGATTAAATATGCTATTGTTTTATATGTTAAAATTGTCTGTTTTTAACTAAAATGATTTTATCAATTCATTTTATCAAATCAACATATTTTTAAATGTCTTCTTAAATATTTTTAGAGATTTATTCAAGTATATTTATGTTTATGTTTTGAGATTATATTAGAATATATAATTGTATTATGACTTTGAAAAATATGTTTGACTCATTACCCGTCGCTGTGGTATTAGTGTGCACACGACTATTTGACTATTTAGTCGGGTCACCGGGAGTACATGTGATATTTGATTATTTAAGCCAGGTCATCGAGATTACGGGTGATACTATGTGACATGAGTACTAGAAATATTTTATGAAATTTAAATACTTTGATTAATTATGATATTATGTTATATGTTTTATTTGTAATATTAGAATCTTTAATTAACTGTTTTGATTAATAATTATTTTAAGCTATTAAATAGTCATATATGATTTTATTTACCGAGTTGACGGCTCACCCCTCATCTCTAACATTTTGCAGAGTAGATTCAGAATTTAGTTGGGTTGTCAGTTGATATTTTGGAGGAGTTAATTTTATTTCTAGAGTCTAAAGTTAATTATGGATTTTAGTACTTATTATATATTGGATTTTAGAGATTTTATTTGTATTTATTTATCGTCTTTCTTTGATATGTTTCATTGAATTTGTAAATGGATTCTTTGGAGGCAATAATTGAAATATTTGTCATTGGTTATTTGAGTTTTGTTTTGGTACCATCTTGCTCGTTCAAAGTTAAGAATATATTAGATTTGGGATGTTACATTTGTGGTATCAGAGCTTAAGTTTTAGATTCTATAGACCTTTTGTTTAGAAATAAAGAAATGACATCTTACTAAGTTTTTTTAATCTTATGTTAAGATTAAGATGCCCCTGCATAGAGATACTACTGGAGCCTTGAGTTCAAGAGAAAATCATAATACAATTGGTAACAATGATCCTACCGGTTAAGAGATGGCTAATAAAAATCTACCATGGATGTGTGCGATTACTAGAGTTATGGAGCAACAAAATAGACTGTTGTGAAAGAATAACTAATGATAGGGATGTTCCCAGGTGATAAGCACTTAAAAGTGTACATTTATTGTAAGTTTAAATATCATTTTTATACTTTAAGTGCTATTAATT
>JANKKC010042827.1:0-10410 GCA_026225755.1 Bursera bipinnata
ATCACTTAAAGTGTAAAAAAATATCATTTAAGCTCATAATAAATGTACACTTTTAAGTGCTAATCAAGACGTGAGTCAGAAGCTCTGATACCACATAAAATTTTAAGACATATACATGTAGAAGAATATTTTCGGCTTTGCTTCGTTTAGGGTGAGTACATCGTATAGGTTTTATAATACACTGCTTATAACTGATCACCAATTTATTGATACAATTCAAAATTCAAAGGGAAGAAAATTCTAATAACAAATTATAACTAATGTTACTAGGATTCGTGCAACTCCTTCATAGCTAGCTATTACGTAATTCTTGCTACTAACTACTACATGATACTCAGTTCCTCTTCTTTTGCATGTGACTTGGTCTCACTTGTAGTTGCTTCAATAGAGATTGGATGGGTTCTTGGCTAGGTTTACGAAAAAGATTGATTATGTTCCTGGTTGGGTTTGCTGTGGAGGTTGATGGCAGTGTGTGGTGACTGTTTGGGTGGTGGTGATGGTTGTCTTGCTATGTGTACTGATAGTACTCTTGTTGCCTGTGGTGGTTGATAAGAACCTTGAGAGAACCACACCCCAAAAGCTAGCTATTGAAGTTAGCGAGCCAAAGCCTTATAAATGTCACACAAGAAGCCCCACACTTCTAATGTAGAATTCAAGTCTCATTCCTTGTAATAAGGATCATAACATTCCACTACGATCTGCAGCCCTGGTGCTCAAACAGGCTGACGATGCACTAGTCTTTGACTAGTCTTTGGTGAACACTATAATACCGGCATCACCATCTGCCCACACGATTACAACCAGGAGACATGATGTGAGCTTTGATATTAATTGATAAGAACCTTTGGAGAACCATACCCTAAAAGCTAGCTATTGAAATGAGAGAGTCTAATGTATTATAAATCCCACACAAGAAACCCACAGTTCCAATGAAGGATTTAAGTCTTGTACGTTACAATTAGGATCCTAACAATGTTGTATGTTTGACAGTTTTTTGCCACTTTCCGACGACTTTTAATTTTTTATTAATTTTGATTTATATATTATGTGTTTTATATGAAATTTCTTATTTATCCCTCTCCATTAGCATTAGGGTTAAAACTAACACCGATAATTTTTTACATTATCCCAAATAAGAATAATAAAAAATAAACAATACAAATAACAATCATAAGTTAACACAACATAAGAATTCTAATTCAAACTCTTCATCATCTAAACATCACAATCTGGATTCAATCGAATTCGTTTATTAGTGGAATTTGAGTTATTTTACTCTATGCATGATAACTCTTCAATCTAACACTGTAAGAAACATAGGAATTTTGATTTATTCAAACTTATCCTTCCTAGTGTGAAAGAATCTCAAAGAATTAATCCAATTTCATTTCATTTAGTACTAGACGTAACCATGTATTTCACTCCATATATATCTATAGTACACCATACATATGAATACTGCATGCTGTCCATACATATCTACACGACATCAAAATAAAAATTGTTTTCATTTTTCATAACGTGAAAATTGATTCAAGTTTGCAATCAAAGGAGGGAAGAGGAATTTCATCTTCTCTCCCTCATAGTCATTAATTAGTTTGTAGTTGTTATATATATATAATTGCCCAGTATAAATGTAATCAACATTCTTTATCTCTCAATAGTCCTTTGAAGATTTGATTCGTATATAGGAGAAATAATTAAAGTGGAATAATGAGGATGATGATAAATTAGTGAAGAGTATAGTTATATAGCCATATGCGTCAGCATTCTCGTTGCGGTGTTTTTATTAAAGTATCTTCTATACATTGATAAGGTGGAGATTCTCCGTGTGTCCACCTGCTACTAATGAAAAAACAGTAGCGGCAATATGCTTGGAACTCAGCCCTGCCTGCTCAATCTGCTCCTTCTGGGTTCCGTGGTCTATGTATCTGTCTGGCAGCATCATCGGCCTCCACTGCAAAGATTAAATAAAATTTTCTTATTAATTACTCATCACTTCACTTAAGTATTTACTGTTGAATTGGGGTTTTTTTTTTTTTTTTTTTTTTTTTTTTTTTTTTTTTTTTTTTGGGGGNTCACTTCACTTAAGTATTTACTGTTGAATTGGGTTTTTTTTTTTTTTTTTTTTTTTTGATTTGGTGCGTTTTTATAATTAAGAATTTTTTTAGTGTTGTTATAGATAAGTTTAGTTTGTTCAATAATTAAAAGTTGAAAATCCATGTTAAGGTTATTAATAATTACCTTAAACTTGCCATCGAGTAAGTCGTTGAGAGCTAAAAAGTGGGAAACATGAGAACTGAAACCTCCAATGGATCCTTCCTCGATGGTGACCAGGACCTCATGCTCTCGTGCCAGCTCCCTGATCAAAGCTCCATCGAGTGGCTTGCAGAATCGAGCATCTGCTACCGTTGCTGAGACGCCAAGCATAGTGAGAACATCTGCAGCTGCCAAGCAGCTTTGGACAATGGTTCCGTATCCCAAAATAGCCACGTGAGTGCCCTCCCTTAGTATTCTTCCCTTACCAACCTCCAAGGGCATCCCTTTGTTGTTTGGTGGAATCACTGAACCGAACCCATTTGCTCTTGGGTACCTCAAGCAACTCGGCCTGTCATCGATGGCTGCAGCTGTGGCCACCATGTGCATCAGCTCCGTCTCGTCTGATGGAGCCATCACCACCATGTTGGGTAAGCAGGCCATGTAAGTAGTGTCAAAGGCACCACAGTGAGTTGGACCATCTGCCCCCACAAGACCTGCCCTGTCCATGGCAAATCTCACTGGAAGCTTTTGAAGGTCTACGTCATGAGCTACCTGCACCATCAATGCCCAGTAAAGTTAATATCTCTGGTTTTGGAAATAACAGAACTACGTATTGAAGAATATATAAAATTATGCATTACCTGATCATAACCTCTTTGCAGAAAGGAAGAGTAAATGGCGCAGAAAGGTTTAAGCCCTTCGGTAGCTAGACCAGCAGCGAAAGTAACAGCATGTTGCTCCGCTATGCCAACATCAAAACATCTCTCTGGGAATCGCTTCTGAAATATATTGAGACCTGTACCTCCTCCCATTGCTGCATGAATCGCCACAATCTTATCATCACTTTCAGCTTCCGCTACCAATGATTCTGCAAAGTACTGTGTGAACGAAAGTGTACTAGATTTGGTCTTGAACTGTTTTCCGGACTGGGGATCAAATTTAACAACACCTGAAAGAAGATTCAACTCCATCAATTATATATAAATCAAGTCAATATGAACCAAACTTTACAAAAAAAATTATTTGTTAGACATACCATGCATCTTATCTGCCGCAATCTCAGCAGGCTCATAGCCTTTGCCTTTCTCAGTGATGATATGGATGAGTTTAGTTCCTGAGGACGCTGGCATGGCCTTAACTTGTTCCAGTATATAAATCAGGTCTTCCAGGTTGTGACCATCAACTGGACCAATATAGTGTAACCCCAGTTCTTCAAAGAGGCATACTCTGTTACCAAATTCAGTTACTCTGGTGTCGCCATTGATCTGTCTTCCAATTTCATGGGCTTGGCTTACAAGTCTCTGCAGCTTTTCCTGCTCGTTTGTTTATAAATGTATAGAAGTTATGTTATGTTTCTAGTTCAGAAATGCATTTACCATACCATTATTTCGTTGATTTCACCAAATCTTTTTTAAATTGGTTAGTTTCTCTAAATTATTAATGACCTTTTTTCTTGTGTTCATATTAAAAATGACAAGTATTTGATGCTAATTTACGATAAAACATTAACGATAAATACTTATTATTGTTTATAATGTGTCATTAGAATAAGATAATCACTAAAAATTATTTAATAATGAAGTTTATTAATATTTTAACCAAATACCATATAATATTACTAAATTAATATTTATAGATTGGGCTTGGGTTTGGGCCTTGTCAAAACTAGTTTATTTCCGAAACACTAAAATAATGGACCAAGAAATTCAAGCGACCTGGTCCTTCAATAATTTTATAAACACTAGCTTTTCTTTCACGTAGAGTGGATTTATTAACTATTTAAAAAATAATCATTAAAAGACCTACATCTAAATTGGGTATAAAATCTATATACAGTGAAGTCTATTAATTTGAAATGGTACGAAGTGACTAGTGGCGAGATTTTTATTTATCATTTATACTTGTTGATGTTCAAAAACTGAAGCTTCAAAATTCAATTAGCGGAACTTCTACATACAATAGTTTGTTTTGCATGGAGTTAAAATTAAAGCTAATTAATAATCTACCTTGGCAGCTTGAGATCCCTGGCATCCGTCTGTAATGGAATGTAAAGCCTTGCTTAGAGCACCAACCGGCGGAGCAGGGCCATCCACGGTTGCGGTGGGCAAGGAGACTTGCTTATTATCATTCAAGATGACAATAAGATTTGAATCAAGAGTACCAGCATTGTTCATGGCCTCGTAGGCCATTCCTGCCGTCATGGCACCGTCGCCGATCACCGAGATTACATGATTCTTCTTCCCTAACATGTCTCTGCCGACTGCCATCCCTGCAGAAAAGCAAAAAGTCAAATATCACATTAATATTTTTTCCATTTTAACTCCAAGTTTGAGTTTGTAGTCATAAGTTTTCGCTTACGAATTGGGATACAAGACGTACTTTATACTGCGATTTTGATAAACTGAAGTAAGGAATTAAAAATAAAATAAAATCATCGCCTTTAATTATCTTGAAGTTGGTAGTCGTCTAAATATATATATTTGAACCGAAAAAAAAAAAAGGTATTTTCTTTAATGAAGAATCTAATAAAATTTGCAGTAAGATGAACAAATTCAAGGTTGTGATTGATAATAAATAAAAAAGAACAGAAAAGGAAACAACTAGCAGTAAGCATTAATTAATATATAAACATTCCGTTTTGTAAGAACTCGAGTATAGAAGTTCGATTAATTCGAAATTTGGATGCATGAACTATTAATAATTAATAAATAAATAAATAAACAGGGAAATTAAACGTCAATAAAACTTAAAATTTAATATATATATATATATATATATGTATGTATGTATGTATGTATATGTATATATATATATGTATGTATGTATATGTATACCTAAACCAGCTGAAATGCTAGTAGAACTGTGGCCAGCTCCAAAGGCATCATATTCACTCTCATCTCTCTTGGGAAAGCCTGCCAGCCCACACGTCTGTCTAATTGTATGCATTCTTGATCTTCTTCCTGTTAAGATTTTATGCGGGTATGCCTGCAGGCAGCGCCACCGTTTAGAAGTCCAATAGCAAAAGTTATCCCATTGTACAAGCCACACAAGGAACGGTAATTGATTTAATTTGTGAGGAAATTGAAATCTGCATATAAGTCACCTGATGTCCAACATCCCAAATGATTTTATCTTCAGGACAGTCGAATATATGGTGAAGTGCAACCGTGAGCTCGGCCACACCTAGGCTTGCACTAAGGTGCCCGCCAGTCTTTGACACTGTGTACACTATCTCTTCTCGTAGTTCATCGGTCAATACTCGAAGTTCCTGTTTGCATAAGACAAACATAAGTTCTCTCGGAAACCAAACAAACTGTAACAAAAGTAGTTTTTGACTTATTTAAATCAATTAATTACATGGACGGAAAGATTCTTCATGTCGGCTGGAGAGTTAATGGAGTCGAGAATAGGAGTGGATGGCTTTTGTCCTGAATAACTAGGAAACGATCTTTTCAACTCTCCGTTCATCTGTCCTGTTCTTTGCCGGGTCGCCTTCACCTTGGTGTCACTTGTACTATGCTTGTCAAGAGCAGCTCTAGTTCCATTGAACTAGAAATGCAACAAAGGGAGAGATAGCGTCAGCACGGTACACACAAATCCACAACCATGAAAACAAAAAAGGAATCTTAATTTATAAATTCAATGACTTTCAATAAGTCCAGGTTGGACATCCTCTTCTGATTAATAATAACAACAACATATACACTAGTAGTTAACCGATGCAACTTGGACAAAGCTGACAACCCGACATAGCTGAACCATTATTGATGATAGAAAGAGAGAGAAAAACCTTGAGGTCACTGCCTGCAGGGAGAGAAGAAGTGTTTGATGTAAACAGGCTTGAAGAATAAAGATGCTGAGAGTAGAGAGACGGGATAAGGCTTGTTTTGAGACACAATGAGGCCATTATGCTTGTTTCCAAGTGAATCGGAGGTATTAATGAGAAAGAGAGGGAGAGAGCAAATTGAATATAAGAATTAGTAGTGGTGTTGTAAGCAAGGAACGAAACTTATTTATAGGGAAAATTGGGGGGCAAGAAGAGAGAAATGAAAAGACCATTTTGCAGGTTGTATGAAGCCATGATTATTAGTCAATATGGTATCTATGCACAACTTTTAATAATTTTAAAAAATCAAAAATAATGTAAAAAAACTTATTTAGAGATTTAACTAGATGGGTGGAATGTGCACAAGAATTGGTCAGACATACATCCCACCTTGGATTATTGAAAAACCAATTCAAGATGATTTAGATGACAAATATAGACAAAAGGAGCAGAGAAATTTGGAAGCAAAATGGGACTTATCAAAGTCATAATTTCATTTTAGGAATTATCCTCTTAAAGTTTCCATATAATAATTTTCAATCCTTATATACCTATTATAAAAATCAACGTTGTTAAATTCTTATAACTAGAATGTCTATTATGAGATATCCTAATCAATGTTGTTGATCTATAAATTCATGATCAAATTTACCAAAAGACTTATTAGATTCTAAACGATCAAATCGTCTTATATATATATATATATAAAAGAATCTTTTGATATAAATTCTTAATTTTTTATCTTACAAAATCTAATGGTTGAGATTTAAAGTTAAAAATTTGAATTTCATGATGTCAACTCAATAACCTTTTTAATCATTGGATTATATGGATGAATGGTTAGAACTTTGTATCTAGTTTTATATTAAAAAATTTGTGTCAAAATTTATGCTTCCTATATATATATATGCACTAGTGAATTTTGTAAATCTCTTACTCTTGCTTATATAAAAAAAAAATTAAATTGTCATTATTTCTAATTAATGTAGTGAATCTCTCAAGAAGAAAAATGAAATATGAACAAAAAAAATTTATATCAAACTATCTGAATCTCTCAAAAAGTTAATTTGATAAAGAAAACAAATTTAATGTAACTGATTTTAGTATAAAATCTTGATTAGGGCACTTTCTATTTTAAATTTTATTAGAAAATATTGCACTGTTACTTGAGTGGATTAAAAACTTAAAACATTCTAAAGAAAGTTGATCATACCTTCACAAATTTATTAGATTTCACTTAATGAGTAAGGTTCTAAGACTAATTTTTAACCTTTGATTAATACAAGTTAAATGGTTGAGATTAATTGTTATAATCTTCGTTATTTTCAAAACTCAAATACTTTAGGGTTTCCTCAACTTGGTAATATTAAAAAAACGGAAATGAATGAAATAGAACTTGATTTTAATGCATTTCATAAAATGATGGTGAAACTAATTTGGACCCTTTTCAAAAAGCACATGATTACTTTGTCTCTGTGACGCATGAATGAATGAATTAAGCTCCTCATGGAAAGTGAGAATAACCTTCCAGCTTTTTATGCTTGTACTTTGAGTTTGTTGTCAAAAGAACCTCCACCAATCTTATAACTTGTCCAAATTTAAGTATGATTTTTATTGTTAGTTGACTTCACCAAGATAATGACCCGCAGCCTCCAAGTTTGAGTCTTCTTAAAGGGAAACTGTCTCTAAGCCCCCAACTAAATTTTGAGAAACACTTTATCCCAAACTTTTATTAAACTAACTCTTATCCCCCAAAAATTAATATTGTTTTCTCTAAAATTAACACTTACTCCCCAAAAATTTATAGGGTAAGTGTTAGTTTTTTATTAGTTTTAAGGATGAGTTAGTTTAACAAAAATGAGGTTAAGTATTTTCTTAAAATTTAGTTGGGGGTTATTGTATTTCTCTGCTTCTTAAAGTCCCATGAGTTGTAGAAGAACTGCATGATACCTTATTGGACTTTTCTAAGAGTCCAATGTACCTCCAAAAATGACAACTTAACCCTCTTAATATTCTTATCATTTTATTTTAATTTAATTATCAAGAGAAAATTGGAAATCGGAGTGAAAATATGAACAACAAAAGATGGGTGTGACTATTTGCACCCAAATTTACGTTCAACATACCAATTTACCCAATAAACTTTTTACTAAATTTTAAAAATTATATTTTTAGTCTGTACGCCTACTATAATATTGAATCTGACCTTTATTAAAACATATTAAGAGCACATACACAGAGTGAAGAAGTAAAATCAATATTTCTCAAAATTATATTCCAAATTATATTTCTCAAATAATATGATATTATTTTAAAATAATCACATCAATCATTATATGAGCACATTATTCATTTGTCAAGTATTAATGAAATCCACATTGTTTGAGATGCAAATTGGAGATAAAAACTTAAGATAAATAGTATTATTAACAAAAATGGTTAACAACACATACGTCCCCAAAAGTTTTTATGAAATAACAAATGACTGTAGGCTTTTGAGAAATAAAAGCAACCTCTGTATTTTTTTTCGACCATTAAGGGAGACTTAAAGGAATAAATTAAGGTACTTCCATTAATTTTATAGCAAAATGAGAGAGGTCAGTCAAAGTTTACTAGCTCGGTGCTTCCCACCACGTGCTTTGTTGATCCCCAACAAAACTTTTGGTATAAATACATTTAGGATCAGTTAAGTAGCTTCTGTTTAACTATACAAATAAGTATCTTATAAAATAAGTTTAGAAGTGTTTGGTAAACATCTCTTAAAAATTATTTTTTTTTTTTAATAGTATAGAGGTATTGGGGATTATTATTGCTTTTGCTTTTATTACGCATAAATAACCAAAATAGACATGTGTATTATACATTTATAATATTTAATTATTAATATTTTATAATCAATTATTTGTTTTGAAATTGTTTCTAATAATTTCTATACAAATAATTTATAATATTTAAAAAATTAATTAAAGGAAGAATATATGAATTATGGGTCAGGCTATTGGGACTTAATTTTACACACTATTTTTATAGCCATTGATTTACTACAATCTATGGGTGAGAAAGAGAAATTAAAAGATAGTTTTTTTATGCCAACTCAGCAGCTCTTTCTACCATTAAATTAAAAAAAAATCAATGGCTATAAAAATGGTGTATAAAATTAAGTCAAAAAATTAAATTCCAATAACCTGACCCATGGATTATATAACCAATCAAAGTTTAAATTATTTTTAATTTAATTTAATATCAAAAAATAATTTAAAATTAATATCATTATTCCAAAATAGACATATGTCTATAAAATAATTTTAAAATTCATAAAAACATATTAAATAAATACATGTAAAATAAAATAAATTTTATAATTATAATATATATTTTAAATAAAATAATTTAAAAATTTATAAAATCATATTAAATAAATACGTGCAAAGCAATAAATAAATAAGTTTTGTATTTTTAAATTTTTTATAAGGGTAATTTTGACTTTTTACATTCTAAAAGTAGAAGCAACCCTTTAAAAGTAGAATGTTTCCTACTTTTAAAACTTTTAATAAAACCAACTTTTTTGTATAATAGTTTATTTTTAAAACAATTTTAAAAACATTCCTAAATATCTTAAATTATTTTTGCTGCAAAAATAAGTATTTCTTTTTGTAGCATGCGCATTCCCAAACGGCCCTTAATCATGATTTTGATTGAGGGGACAAAAAGTGGTGAACATGCATGCATCATGATGTTAAGCTAGTAAACATTGGGCCATCCTTCACATGTTCTTGCACGAGGATTATACCTCACATACCCATTTTTTGGTCAAATAGTTCTGATATCATATTATGATTGTCATTTTATTTAATTATTTAAGTTAATAAGTATAAATTCAAAATATTGGTTTTATTTTTCAATATATATTACGAAATATGAAGGATGAAAAAAATCTTATTTGTATCTCTTTTTGGCGTTTTTAAAAGTTTGTTGATGGTTGTATTAGTTTCTTCACCCTCTCTCGTAGTTTGCATGTCTTAGGTGTGAATAGTATTCCCTTTTTGGCGTTTATTTGGTGGTAGTGGATGTCTTTATGTTTAATTATAAGTTGGTTGAGTGATGAGGAAAATGGATGAAAATTGTAAAAACGTTATTAAAAACCCCCTTTGTGATTTGGGGTCTGTGTTGTGTTTTTCATTTTTTAAATTTTGAATGCGATAATGCATTTTGGGAGTTTTTGTGAAATTTGTTGTGTTTATTGGTTGAGCGAAAAAAATATTATGAACAACCATGTTTATATTAACTCTTTAGGGTGATTATATATTTGTTTTTTTATGTTTTTT
>JANKKC010042828.1:0-10412 GCA_026225755.1 Bursera bipinnata
AAAAAAATGGAGACTTAAATAGTTTTTTATAGGCTTAAATAATTTAAAACCAGTTTTGGGACCCATTTTTAAGAAAATATTAGGTTTGGAATTTTATTTGAAAATAACAATTTTCAAAAGGGTAATATTTTACAATCATTCATTGTAAATAAAATTAATAAAATATTATATTAAAATAAAATATTTTTATTTTAAAAAATTCAACAAATAGATATTTGATATTTTATACACATACAAACTCATTGAATATGGTATGTGCCTAAGGGTGTAAAAGGTCTGGTTTATGACGGTTTTAAAGAATTTTAAAACCAAACATAATAATGGTTTAAAAACTTTTCAAACTGAACTAAATTATTTTAAGTGTAAAACCAAACTAAACTAAACTGAAATAATATTTTGTTTGGTTTCTAAAACGGTTTAAGTTAAAATATAATATTTTTTGGACTATATATTTTGAACTTATTAAAATATTTTATTATTAACTAATTTAAATTTGTCAAACTTGACAATAATTATAATTGAAATAATAAAATATTAATTAATAACTCAACATTATAATTTAGATAAACTTTTAGTGAACCAATACCAAGGAGAATAAATAAAAAATAGAAGTAAAAAAATCATGCATACTTCATCCAAAAAAAATAATAGAGATTTGATTATGGTTTTTTATTATGTGAACTAGGAATAGTAAATGGCTAAACTTTCTAACTTCTCAATTTTGTTGTTAAAGTTTTAAAGAATAAGACTAGGATTTTATTTTATTGTGAAACTAAATTGACGTTTAGACTTCTATTTCTTTGTACACATGTGAAATATTTGTTTCCTTAATAATATTAAATATATATGTTAATATATATAATTTTAAATACTTATTAATTTTACATATATAATGGTTTTACGGTTTGGTTTGGTTTGTATTTAAAAAAAAAAAAAACTGAAATCAAATTGTAAATCATTTTAACTAATATTTTCAAACAAAACTGTTTTTTTTTTTTTAATTCTAAACCAAACCAAACTGCCTAATTCAGTTTAGTTCAATCCAGTTTGACAGTTTGCACTTAATAACTTACACCTCTATATGTGCATGGGAAATGTATCATTAAAACTCTCAGGTGATAACTAAGGGAGACTTAATATGAAATTTGTTCAATTGAAACTACAAAAACCTTTACATGGTGATTGAATTAAAGGCTAGCCAATTAAACCAAATAGTATTCTAAATTTGGTAAACCAATGTCTCTAATATGTTTAACAACTTATTTTGAACCACACACTTGTTGAATGGAAGAGATATGAATACCATTTGAAAAAAATTCACTTATACATCTTAAAAAGCATTCAATATTTAGATAGTTTCAACATTTTTTTTATCACAGTTAATATGACAGTTCTCACCCTTTGATTAAAATTAAGGTAAAAATAATTTTAACATTTAAAATGTACCCTCAAGTCTTAATTATGGTAGTAAAAACCCGAGTAATACACTTCAAACTTATATAGAAACATTTTATTTATATGAACTACCATAATTGTTACATAATTGTTAAATTTGTTCAAGCAAGCATTTGTAGTCCAATTTCTTGATAAAAATTGTGATGGCCTCATCTTTTGAAACACAAAAGTGAAGAACAAAAGTGATTGTGTATAATTGTAGATAGTCTTAACATAAATTCCCCCAAATGGTATATTCAATTATGTTGGTTCATATTTCCATCCATGAAGCATAGCCCTATTAACTATATAATAATTGTCAATTTTCACTTAACTATACTTTAATTGTACTGGATTATTAGTCCTACAATATTATTTATTTAAATAGTATTATTTATTATTAAAATGTATTTTTAATTAATTTATGTTATGTTAATTTGTATGATGAGTTTGTATAACAAGTTTAAAACTATAGTATTATTTGGAAATTGTCTACATAATGTTATCATTGCTTAACATGGATGATGGAGCCCATTTGGGTTAGGCTGGGCCGCAAGTAACCCACCCTGAAAGCCCAATTAAGCGGTCCACTCTAAATCAAATCCATTCCTACTTACTTTCAGGCACACGTCACGATTTAACTCGCGGTCGCGGCTCCAAACACAAGCCTGAAAATCACTTCAAGCTCCGACTTCACTTTCCAATCTCGAAATGAAGCTCACTCGTCCTCATCGGCATTTCACAGTCTCAAATTTCCACTCTATACACAGCACTTTAGGCAACTCCAAAGCCGTCATCTCCGACAACGATGATCCGAAAGAGGCGGAATTCATTAACACCCTCAACAACATCGTACGAGGAAAAAAGAGCTGGAAAGTAGTCTTAAACGACGCCGTGTTAACAAGCACACTGAAGCCTCACCATGTGGAGAAGGTCTTGATCCAGACTATCGACGATTCCAGGTTAGCTTTAAGGTTTTTCAATTTTCTAGGCCTGCACAAAAACTTTAACCACTCCACGTCGTCCTTTTGTATATTGATTCATGGCTTGGTTCAAAGCAACCTTTTTTGGCCTGCGAGTTCTCTCTTACAAACGTTGCTTCTTCGTGGGTTAAACCCAAAAGACGTTTTTGATTCCTTTTTGGATTGTTATGAGAAATGTAGGTTCTCTTCAAGTTTGGGATTTGATTTGTTGATTCAAAGTTACGTGCAGCAAAAGAGAGTTTTTGATGGCGTTTTTGTATTTAGGTTAATGAGGGAAAACAATCTGTTGCCTGAAGTTAGGACTTTGAGTGGAGTTTTGAATGGTCTTGGTAAAATTAGACAATTCCGTTTAGTTCTGGAATTGTTTGATGAGATTGTTAATGTGGGTTTGGTCCCTGATGTTTATGTGTACACTGCGGTGATGAGGAGTTTGTGTGAATTGAAAGATTTTGAGAGAGCCGAGGAAATGATTTGTTACATGGAATCAAATGGGTTTGATCACAATATTGTGATTTATAATGTTCTGATTCATGGGCTTTGCAAGAGTCAAAGAGTTTTCGAGGCAGTTGAGATGAAGAATAGTTTGATAAAAAGGGGACTGAAAGTGGACGTTGTAACATACTGTACATTATTGCTTGGGTTATGCAAAGTGCAAGAGTTTGAGGTTGGTCTTGGGTTGATGCATGAAATGATTGACTTGGAGTTTGTTCCGAGTGAAGCAGCTGTCTCAAGGCTTGTTGAGGGCTTGAGGAGGAAGGGAAAGGTTGAGGACGCATTTGATTTGGTAAAAAAAGTGGGAAGAGTTGGGGCAGTACCTAGTTTATTTGTGTACAATGCATTAATAAATTCTTTGTGCAAAGCTGAAAAATTTGATGAGGCTGAGTTTCTTTTTAATGAAATGGGACGGAAGGGCTTATGTCCTAATGATGTCACTTATTCTATTTTGATTGATTCATTTTGTAGAAGAGGAGAAATGGATATTGCAGTTAGTTTTCTAGGTAAAATGGTTGATGAGGGGATAAAAGCAACTATCTATCCCTATAATTCTTTGATAAATGGGCATAGCAAGTTGGGAAATTTGAGTGCAGCAGAATCATTTTTTGATGAGATGATTGATAAAGGATTGACACCAACTGTGGTAACATATACATCCCTAATAAGTGGATACTGCAATGAAGGAGAATTGCATAAGGCATTTAGGCTTTTTCATGAGATGACTGGGAAAGGCATTGCGCCAAATACTTACACCTTCACCGCTCTTATTTCTGGTCTTTGTCAAGCAAATAAGCTTGCTGAGGCAATCAGGTTGTTTGATGAAATGGTGGGACGTAATGTTATGCCAAATGAAGTGACTTACAATGTTATGATTGAAGGTCACTGTAGGGTAGGTAACATGGTAAAGGCCTTTGAGTTGCTTAATGAAATGGCCGGGAAGGGCCTTATAGCAGATACATACACCTATAGGCCTCTGATAGCAGGTCTTTGTTCCGCTGGTAAAGTGGCTGAAGCCAAAGAGTTCATGGATGGGCTTCATAGAGAGCATCACAAGTTAAATGAGATGTGTTACAGTGCACTTCTACATGGTTATTGCAAGGAAGGGAGATTAAAGGATGCATTGGTTGCTTGTTGTGAGATGATGGAAAGAGGAGTGGACATGGATCTTGTGTGTTATGCTGTACTTATAGATGGATCTCTAGAGCAACATGATACAAGGAGATACTATGGTCTTCTTAAGGAGATGAATGACCGAGGATTGAGACCTGATAATGTAATATATACAACAATGATCAATGTGAACAGCAAAGAAGGTAATCTCAAGGAGGCATTTAGACTTTGGGATATAATGGTTAGTGAAGGATGCACTCCAAATGTTGTGACATATACTGCTCTGATAAATGGCTTGTGCAAGGCAGGATT
Source organism: Bursera bipinnata (assembly GCA_026225755.1). NCBI lineage: Eukaryota > Viridiplantae > Streptophyta > Magnoliopsida > Sapindales > Burseraceae > Bursera > Bursera bipinnata. The sequence continues at coordinate 4,335 of JANKKC010042828.1, forward strand.
CATGGAACAAGCTGAACTTCTATGTAAGGAAATGCTGGCTGGCAGTTCTCTTCCAAATCAGATCACATATGGTTGTTTTCTTGACTGCCTTATAAAAGAAGGAAATATGGAGAAAGCAATGCAGCTGCATCATGCAATGCTTGAAGGACTTCTAGCAAACACTGTCAGTTACAACATTCTCATCCATGGCTTTTGCAGAATTGGGAAATTTCAGGAGGCTACCAAGCTCCTAAGTGGAATGATGGACAATGGTATTCTCCCTGACTGTATTACATATTCGACATTAATTTATGAGTACTGTAGAGGGGGTAATTTATATGAAGCTCTCAAGTTATGGGACTCCATGCTAAATAAAGGACTAAAACCTGATACACTAGCATATAATTTTTTGATATATGGTTGCTGTGTTAGAGGAGAAATCACTAAGGCTTTTGAATTGCGTGATGACATGATGAGAAGGGGTTTGAAGCTTAGTCAAAGTACATATAATGCCCTCAGTCATGCAACTTGCTTGAAGTAGATAATGCCCGCAACACTCAATTGTAACATGTATTGTACAGAAAGCCAGATAGTATTGAGAACTCTGAGCATAACCTCTGTAGGTAATTTCTTGATTTGAGGTCAGAAAAGTGATGGTTCAAGACTTCAAGGTAACATTTTTTATTAAAAAAAATAAAAATTTGCTTGAGCTAAGAGCCTGCATTACCGGTTGTGAGATAAGTTGTTTATAGTATCTCCTTGTACATGAGATTAACTTTGTAAAGTAGACATGGAGAAAATGATGTAGCATAATAGTGAAGATGCTGGACTGTATCAAGCAGCGAGAAACCTTTACCTTATTGTTTATTTAGATCATTTTACGGTAAACCGTTGACACCTTAGGTTACCTGAGCTTTAATTTGTTGTAAGCATATTATAATAATTACTTGTGACCATCTTTTTCATGCAAATGAAATAGCATGTCATTTTGAATTATTTTGAATGGTGTAAGTAAGGTGGACTTCCTTCTCTTTTATTTGTCCAGTTGCCCTTGATTTATGTATAATTTTACTAGCAACATTTGCTTAATACTTCCTGTTCATCAGATTTTTAATTGATGGATCATGAATTATTTTATTACCATTTACCAAATGCGAAACAGTTCTCAGAAGTCTTGGTCAAGATGCTTGTCGTTGCCTCTAGTAGTGTAAGAGTCATGAAAATTAATCTTTATTGCGACTCGGGAAAACCTGGACTCAGATATAATTGACATTTATGGTATATTGTTCCTCTTCCTCACCACGATTTACTTGACACTCTTGACAAGAATTTGCTTGTCTACCTATTCTGTCAGTTTAAAATACTGCATTTTGCCGGGAAGATCAGTCCCTGCAAATTGGAAGTTTTGAAGTTCTCATAAGTTGGACGATTTGAACATTGGAGCGCCCATGCAGTGCAGGGCCAAAGAGTTCCACCTTTGGATTTCCAGTATTTAGTCCTCTTGGTTATATTGTTGATCTCGCAAAACGAGACAAGATGCGTCATTTAATATTGAGATACTCCATCTAGCTTGGATACTTACGGGGGACCTCAACATCATAGGTGCTTACATAAAAGTAGCCCCAGTTCTGATCATATGGTCCAGTGATCATAAAGGAAGAATCTTATCATTCTTATTGTATATTCACTCCCAACAATATAACCTTACCAGCAAGCATATTTATAATGATGTCCCGAATCATATCCATCTGGGAAGATACAGCAAAAAATGTTTGGGTATGTTTCATACGTGATACACCAGTTTTGCCGCATTATTTATCGAAAGACAAGCCTGACCAGCAATCTAAATAGCATTTCATTGCAAATTTTCTGGAAGGCTAAAAGGCCATTTTTAAAGTCGAATGAAGCTTAAAACAATCACTCATTTATCACGAAATTAAAACACCTTAGCTTGCAGAAATAAGTATAAGTAGCCACTCATTTTTAACTTCAACACCACAACAAACCAATAAAGACAGCACCGAAATCACTGAATTGGTTCCAGATGAAGACATGCTGAACTTGAACAACAAACCAGTATCATAATTCAGTCAGGTTCATACTGCCCCCACAAACTATTAACACTTCACCTAAGGTAAAGCAGACAGCATTGGGAATATCTCCACTGTAAGTTGGAGAATTTTAGTTGGCACGGCTTTTGAAAACGTCAAGACCCATCTCAGTTGGATCAGTTGCCTGCAGCTCTACTTGAATTCCGTCTAGCTCTCTCTTGAACCTGTCCTTGGAGCTTGCATAAATCATCTTGCTTCTTACCCTTGATGTGTCAGGAGACCTTGATCATAATTTCATGGACATCAGCAGCAGTGGGTCCAAGAATAGCTTTGAAAAAAAAAATAAAAAACAGTAGCTTTTAGCGTAGATTTACCATGCAATGAAGAAAATCCTGCTTTTTTGGCAGTTCTCCTCGGTGACAAAATCAAAATCATAGACAGCATATCGGCACTCATCAGCTGGAAGGCTGGCAGCAAAATCCTCATAGCTTTGATTTGGTTCACCAACCTTTTCTACAATAACCTGCTTTTGTTTCTCCTCAATCTTAAAGACTATGAAGCGGTAGGTTCTTTTAGCCTTCAACTCCAAAAACTTTAACTTGCAGTCATCATGGACAGCCATACCCGAAGCAGCATTAGCCTGTCAATAGAATGAAAATGTTTTTCCCTTTCAGATAAAACATTTGAACAAAACAAATGCGTACAAGCTGTAAACTGGAAATGAAATTTCTTTAAAAACTCCTCAGTAGTTGTGATTCCAGCTTCCTCCCAAGTCAAATATTCATAAGCAGATGGAATAAAATCACTAAATCATTAAGGCACCCCAACCATCAACCATCCATATCAACCAGTTTTAAACTTCCTTTACACATATACACATGTCTTCCAAATATTTGATCATATATGGTCCACATCAACCTAAAATAAGAAAACCAGTGGTTTTTACCCATGGACCAGTCATATGGTATCTTTGGTTTCATAACTGAGCCATCGGAAGGAAGGCCACTAGACTTTCTTTTCATTAAGTAAACTTGTGAATAACAATCAGATAGGCAACAAAGCAAACATTAAAAAGTCAAGAGAATCATGTCAATATATGATCCAATCAACAAAACCAAGCCACAAAAGGTAGCTTAGTGCCAACACAAATGAGAATGTATCATATTCATCAACAAAGTACATAACTTCAGGCAACATTTATAATCTTGATATTCCAAAATTTTCAACAAGAAAATGAACAGGATCAAAACCAAATACTTCGAGGAACTAAGGACATCAGTGAGCAAGGCACTGAGCCCAAATCATTAATAGACAAATTCTCCATTAGCCAGTTATCATTCATTCCATGACAACTAAAAATCAAGCTGACCAGAATTTCATATCGCCAAGGATTCCCACAAACAAAACAAGAAAACTACAGCACCATCAAATTCAACTTGGACATCGTATGCAATCACGTATTCACACCAATGTGAACTTGAATTAATTATTTAGTTAGAAACTGTGAAGAGAAAAGCCATGGTAAACTGCAATAATGATAATTCATTCTTGTGTTAAAACCTAAAATAACTCGGAGAAGGAGGTCATCGTCATCAACAACAAAAATATGAACACACCCATCACTTTAAAACCAAAAAAAAAACACACCCACAAATCAACTACCACATCCATGAAACGGTAAGAAATCAATCAAATAACCATAAAAGCATGGACAGGGAAAAAAATCAAATTAACAAGTCAGACCAGCCAAAACACATACAATATACTGCCAAACCAAAAAATAAAATTCAAGAAAAATATAAAGACACAAAAAAGCTAATCATCTTTGCACCGTCACAAACAGATCAAAGCAAAAACATCCACAAAGTCCACAAAACCCTCATCAAAACATGTTTCAACGATCTCTAGTCAACAAAGAGTCAAACCCACATCAGATCTAACCAAATAAAACAAAATCAAACCACAAAAAGGACTCAAAATGAAATAACTAAATAAATAGAAAGTTGAGGGTTGAAGTTGAAAGAAAACTAAACTCACCATGGTTGCAAAGATCAAATCACAAAGTAGAGAGAAATTGTACAAGGAGAAGGAAGCTTGATCGGAGAGAAATGGACTTTTAAAAGTTTAAATGGAGATTAGATGAAGAATTTTTTTCTTTTTTTGATATTTAGTCTTTTAAATATAAGAAAAATCTGACTGAATAGTGTAGTTGGTGGCTCCACTGGTCCGCTAGATATCATGATAGCGGTCCGTGACAACACTGAGAAAGCGTCTCTGTCCAATCACCGAACGACGCGTGCTATGTTTTTGGAATGTCTGTTTTACCCTGCACTCACGTTGCTTTCTCGGTCGGTTTTGGACAAAATTTGTTGGCTAGCAAATCCTTTACAAGACTAAGAAACAGCGGTTTTTTATTTGAAAATATAAATTATTTGTAATAAATAGATTTTTAGTAATTCGTAAATTGTGATAAAAAATTAAATTAGTATTTTTTTAAGTGAAATAATGTTAAATTAATTTAATTACTAAGTTTTTTGTGAATTACCATAGACAATTTTACTATTATATAAGATAAAGGAAAAGACTCGTGAGATGTCACATTCATTTTGAATCTACGAAGTTCAAATCAAAATACTAAGAAAAATTTTGAAGAAGAAAATAATTTTTACTAAATTACTTTGTGCAGTGAATTGAGACAAATGATGAAACAGAATATGTAATAACGTGAATTTGCATCAATCCAACTTGATGCTCTTGCAAAAATATCTCACAAGATAAATTTTTTTTATACACCTATCCAAAAATATTCAATCCAACAAAAATGCTCATAAATAAAAATTTCATCTTTTTCACCATTCTCCTATTCAATTGCTCTTTTTATCTCTCTAAATTTAGTTTTGTTTAATAGATTTACTTAGATCATACTTGAAAATAGTTAGAAGTTGTTGTAATGAATAATATGATCGTTTTTATAAGAGAATATATGTTATTACGGAAAGAATCGAATCCAGTGTAATAAATATAGAAGAAACACATGGATTATGGTTTTTGGACATTTGGATCGCACAATCTTGTGGTCCAGTGGTCCAAAATCCATAATAAATGAAAATGTTCAAACTTCGGCCAGTGCCATTCAACAGTCCAAAAACTATAATCATAGGTTTCTCATATATTTCTTCTGTTGGATTTCATTCTTTCAATGCTATCGTATATTTTCTTACAAAAACGACCTATTATTCACTATAATATAACTTCCAATAATTTTTAATTATAATCTAAGTAAATCCATCTAACTAAACTAAATATAGATAGATTTAAAAAGATAAAAAGAGTAAATGAAAAGATAACTAATGGATAATATTAAATATCTATTTGAAGACGTTTTGGTCAAATTATATATTTTTTAAATAGGTGTATCAAAGAAATTTGTCTGATGGGATCTTTTTGCGAAGTGCTTATTAATTTATGACATTTCTTATAATTTCTCATGCTCTTATGATTGGATTATACTAGATATAATTTTTCAACTCTAATGTAATTTTATTATCAAATCTAATAAAACCAACCCAAAATAAGTTAATATTTTATAACTTTTTTAAAAAAAATTTACTTACTTCTACTTCTACTTCTAATTTTTTATGGGTTAGACTATTATAAGTTAATTTTTTATTTAATTTTTCATATTTATCCATAACCATTGATCTACTATAAACTAATTGTTATAAAATTATTGAGTTGGCATCAATGACAACTATTTAAAAAAAAATATTCATGATTATTTGATTATAGTAGATCAATAGTTATTGATAAGTTAAATTATAATAGTTTAAGCTGTGTTTTATATATTTTTTATTATATATTGTTATGTATGTGACCCGTGATCTTAATTTATAATATGATTAAAAAGGATATGACAAAATTGATTGATTCAAATTAATGGATGTATTTATTTTATTTCCTTCATAGGAAATCTAAACATAAAATTTCATTGGTCACACATAAAATCAACATGAAATCTCCTTGGTAGGTTAATCACATGTGTAGTGAA
>JANKKC010042829.1:0-10415 GCA_026225755.1 Bursera bipinnata
CTCTTGTATAATTATGATCTAGTGAATTTATCTCCTTATCTGTGAATGTATGCAATTGATGTCGAGCCACGTTAAATATTGTGTCTCTTTGTGTGATATAATTTATTTTTTCACTTATTATCAATCTTGATGTCGAATATGTTTCTGCATAATTTCTTACACAGTTTTAATTCCAAAATTTTGGTAGAACCGTGATGTGTATATGTCAAGACCGTGACGGTCTAAATAGTGTCTCACAAGTAGACCTTGATTCTTCCAATCTCATTAAAGTCGGAGGTGCCAATCCATGCAGTTCGACCGTGATACATTATTCAGACCATTACAGTCCTAAACTTCGCAGATCGTTTCCAAGTTCGAATTGAAATTTTCGATATTAGACCAATAGGCGACATTCGACTCAACCAAACTTATATAATTTGATAAAAATTCAACATCAAACTTCCCAATGACTTACAACTAATTTAGTGTGAATCATGACAGATCCCCTTGATTGACAAGAGAGAAATAATTTAAGAAAGAATTGAGAATGTAAGAAAACCCATTTATTTTGTATTCAGGGATAATTTTGACCTATGGTGAAAATTACTGTGGTAAAAGGCTATTGTCATAAAAGAATTATAGATTGGGGCCTATTTTCAATTCAGACCCCTCCAAGAGGTCATTTTGGCAAATTTTCCTGCATACAACCAACTCATTAATATATACAATAAGATTATCTTAATATATATTTTAATGACACGTTCAAACTTAGAAACTTATATTTTGTAATTATAAAAATCATGAAAACACTTGAAAAATTACATTTTTTTTTTATTACAACACTAATTTAATTAAGTGAAATTATTAATTTAATATATTTTAATAAGATTACACAACTTTTTAGGTCTTCACACATATACCCTTACCATTCACCTTAAAACTATCCTATATAATTTGATGTGTTGTAGTGTAATTGTATTAGATTATTTGATTATCAAATCATTTATTGAACCTAAACGAAAAACATTGGTCTCATTTGATTAATAATCATTAAAAGAAGACAGCAAATGTTGAAAAAGGTGCAATTACTGTATTGTTTGACTGCATAAAAGGCAATTCTATCTACATTTCCGAAAAGTTTTACTAGACTAAAAAAATAAAATAGAAAGGTACTCAAAAATTGACTTCCCAAAAGAAGCTCAGAAGAAGAAATCATCTTACCCTTGAGAGACTTGTTTGCCCTTAAGTTTACTTCAAAACCAATTCTTCTCTGCTCCCTTTAAGCGCTATCTGGACTAGGAGGGATTGGGGCATAGCCTTCAGGAGGCTTAGGTGTAGCTCTATTAACCGGGATGAACTTCACAATAACAGCAATGGGCATGCTAATTGCTCCAAGTAAGACACTATTAACCGGGATGAACTTCACAATAACAGCAATGGGCATGCTAATTGCTCCAAGTAAGACACTGATAAGCCATAGTTGCCAGCTTAGAGGCACAGTGCTCGCAAAAGTCCCCAGGAATTCTACTATGATCACTTGAAATGCCACAGTTGAGACTATGATTCCTATGAACATCCAACTTTCGAAAATGCCCCGGAATATGTTTATCTTCTCCATGTCCCGGCTGTTTATTTCGTTAAACACCTAAAAAAAGAAAGAAGGGAGGAGGAGATACCGGTTGCTGTAATTCCAGTTTAATATGGTTCAAATGCAGTGATGAAAAAAAAAAAGATGATAAGCTAAATCGGATAATTATACCTGGCAAAACACAAACGAGTTGAATATCACAGTGTTCAGTACTTGAGTTGCATCAGTACCACTAAGGCCGAGTAGTTTCTTCCCGTCAAAATTAAGTAACCCAAGGACGATAAGTTGATAAATACTCTGACCAATTATATTTCTCCACATAATCTTGGTGATAAAACTTTCACCTCGCCCAACTGGGGGCCTTTTCATTAATCCATCATTTGGAGGTTCTGTAGCTAATGCCAATGCACCAAGGGTGTCCATAATCAAATTGACCCAGAGCAACTGCACAGCGGTGAGAGGCGCAGATCCTGAAAGTTGAGTGGAAGATTATGTTGATGATTCAAAACACACTTAATAGTATACAAATGAAAACAGCTAGTGAACTAACCAGAGATGCATGCCGAAACAAAGTTGATCATAAGAGCAACAATATTAACCGTTAGCTGGAACTGCACAAACTTTTGAATGTTTATGTATACTGCACGTCCCCATTTAGCCACTTTAACAATAGTCGAAAAATTATCATCTAAGATGATAACATCAGCATTTTCCTTGGCAACCTGTAATGAGCCTCCAAATGGAGACAACAAGGTTATGACAAGATAAAACTTGGAAGAAAATTGGCTGACTAACAAGACAGATAACACCTATAGAAGCTCATAAAGAAAAGTTCAGTTCCATTGCAGCTTGTAATAGCTTATAAAGATTTAATAGCCTTCAGATATTTCTGGTGATATTTTGCAAACACTAAGGAATGAGTTTCCACTGTAAAAATCAAAGACATGGTTATGTTCTAATAGAACAAAAAGGCCAAAACAAGATTAAAGAAATTGACAGTCTACATATAAAGATTATGACAGTGATAATTGCCAAATACCAAATACAAATTGTTAACATTAGCTGCTCTCACTAGAAAAACTGCTTTGCCACAGCAGATAACAGATTTCTCATTCATGTGAGTCAATCCCTCGATTTGACATGAGAATTTATATATGTACACATCTATAAATGGTTCCATGCAAGCTCCTAGGTTGGGCAGAGGGTTATAAAGTCTATTTAGATGGAGAGTCAGGAAACGAGAAAGGTCAGGAAAGAGCATTAAGCACTTCTAGTTCATATTTGCCTAAAAATTATCTACAACTAAAAAAAAAAAAAAAAAAAAAGTGAGAAACAATGATTTACATCTAGTTCAGGCACGTGCACACACACTAACCTCTGTTCCTGCTATGCCCATTGCGAGTCCAATATCTGCTTCGTGCAAAGCAGGAGCATCATTGGTCCCATCACCTGTCACCGCAACAACATCTTGAAATGTATTCCTCAACTTAGTTACCAAGGTGTGCTTGTCCAAAGGTAAAGAGCGAGCCATTACCTGTATTCATGATCATAATATACAAAGTTTTAGCATCTTTCCAAGTTGCAGTTTGAGGTTATAACTTTCTTTGTCTTACAGTAAGAAAAGAACCTGAAGTTTGGGTATTCTGCGCTTCATCTCGTCAGGGGACATGTTACGAAATTCTGGTCCTTCTATAGCCCCACCATCAAATGTAAGTATGCCACATTCTGTAGCTATGGCTTTAGCGGTATTTATATTGTCTCCAGTGACCATACGGACAGTAATTCCAGCTGCTAAACAAGTTTGAACTGCTTCCTTAACTCCAGGGCGCACTGGATCCTTAATTCCAACAACTGCTATTAATGTGTAACCATTCTCAGGAATATTGGTTTCATCATAAAAGTTATTTATGTCTTTGAAAGCCAAGCAGAGAGTTCTCAGAGCTCCAGAGGCAAAGCTATTTATTACATCAGCAACATGCTGTGCCTGTTCTTCAGATAGCGGAACAGGTTCTCCACTGTCATCAACCACTTTGTCACACATTCCTAGTATTATTTCTGATGCACCCTTGCAGAAGGCTCTTTTCCCGCCTTCCGGAAGAGCCACAAGAACGGACATCTTCTTCCTGACTGAATTAAATGGCTCAACCTTAATTATCTCAAATCCCCTGCGTTGGGCCTCAAAGTCACCACCTAAAATCAAGCCAAATTCCAACAGTGCTGATTCCGTAGGTGTTCCAATAATAGCATTTTTGCCTTCTTTATCCTTTACCACTTCAGAACTAGTATTTTGAAATATAGCCTGCAAGAGGATGTTTAATACTTTTCCAGATATTTCCAATTGAAAGATACCTTCAGAATTAGTATTTTTGCTTTCAATCTTTGTAATACTATGGCATATCCATATCTTATCAACTGCCATATGGTTTGTGGTTAACGTTCCTGTTTTATCAGTGCAAATACAATTAGCAGAACCCATTGTCTCACATGCAGAGAGATGCCTTACCAGTGCACGATCATTCATTAATTTCTTCATTGCAAAGGCAAGACTCAATGTCACTGCCAATGGTAGTCCTTCAGGGACAGCAACAACAATTATAGTTACTGCAATAGCGAAATAGTCTAAGAGCGTCAATGCATCAACTGAAGACCAATCTGTTATTTCATTGTTCATTGCTTTTCTCACCAGAAACCTGATAGTCAATACCAAAAATGTAATCACAGCAAAAGTCAATCCAATTTTTCCAATAATTGTAGCAACACCATTTAGCTTCACCTGTAGTGGGGTCTCATCTTCTCCGCCCTCACTCAGAGTTTCCATCAACTTTCCCCATTCAGTCCTCATACCAACTGCAGTCACCAGCATCTTTCCTGAGCCATCTTGTACTTTTGTTCCTGAAAGAAGAAAAGGTTTTTCCTTGTCTATGTCCACTGGCTCACTTTCACCTGACAAGCTTGACTCGTCAATCAGCAAACTGTATCCTGATATAAAGATCCCATCAGCAGGAACTTGGTCACCAATAGATAAATGAACAATATCTCCAACAACCAAATCATATATGGATACATTTTGTCTTTGTCCATCCCTAGTGACCTGAATAATAATCTTTTTCTTCTCTCTATCTAAATCCCTAAATTGCAAGGACTGCTTATAGTCACTTGTAGCAGTAACAATAACTACCAAGAATATACTAAGTATAATTCCCGACCCATCGTACATACCCTTCGGCCATCCTTCAGTAGCAAGTCCTACACCAATGGATACCACAGCACAAACCATAAGTATAATAAGTGTCAAGTCATGTAGTGCGTCCCATACAAACATCAAAAACGTTCTGGGAGGTTTTTCTGTATAGCGGTTAATGCCATAAATCTTTTGCCTGATAGGTATACTTCTTTCATGGACCCCTTCATTTAGTGAGACACAGACTTTTCCTGCAATCCCTTCCAGACCACCATGGATTTTCAAGGCCCTGTTATCATGGCCACGTACAATAGATGCTAGTTCATCTGGACTGATAGCAAAACCTGCTTCTCTAACCTCATCTGAAAGCTTGTATTCAGCTCGAGAACCAGCTTAACAAGAGTACAAATCATATTCAGACAAATAGAACACCTACAAGTGAATTAGAATAATGGGATCTTTTGTTGAAATTGTAAGAATTTAGATATCATATACCTTCAATAAACTGCAGAGCTGCTTTGTGAACATAGAGAGCTACTCGTATCTCTTCCTGGGAGAGAGTAAAAAATTTAAAAAAATAAAGATAATAATCAGGTCAAAGAAATCAGTTAGATAACAGTCACTTAATGTTATGGTAGAGAACTTCACAAACCAAGTCCCACCTATGACCTCCATTGTCAATCTAAATACAAACTGGACGGAAACACACTATCTTTTGTCGCATCCTAAGTTACATCCATTTGCTTATTGATCAAACTACATTTAGGGTGGTGGCTATAACTGATCTCCAGTTTATTCTCTAAGGAAGAAGATAGGTCCCACTCTTCACAGTCAATAAAATCTATAAATATTACATCTTTATAGAACTGAAAGTATCATGCAACAGTTAGCCTGGAATTTTCCAGCTGAAACGTCAATCATTAAACGAGTTGCAATAACATAAAACTCTAGATTTAAGCTCATTATTCTTCACAGGTGGGTAATTATCAAATGCAACAGAATGGCTCTACCCTTCCTAAACTACATATCATAAGCTTTTCTTTCTTTCTTTTCTTGTCCTTTTGCAAGTGGTTAACAACAAGATCTTAAATTCTTGTACTGCACATCTGGAAAATTCACTATAGCTTCCTTGAGCCAATTGAATAAACACTCTTGGAGGTTACAGAATAACGAAAAAGGAAGAAAAAATGTGTCTAATTCGTTCAAAAATTAGTGTGAGCAGCTTTATTGTATTATTTTTATCATTAGCTTTCTGTTACTTGAAGAAAATCATAGAAGGCTTAAAGCACAAAAAGTTGTAGCTTTTTCATTTTAGCATGAAGCAAAATAAATCCTAAGTTAACTATCAAGTTCAACGTCAACTTTCACAAACTTCGAGAACCCTTCTCTCACTAAAATGATTTAATTATGAATTTGATGAAAATAACATGCTTAAAGATTAACAACACTAATCATAATTTCAACGCAAAACCATGCTACTACAATAATAACCTACATCATTTTACGCTCCAGCTAGGGTACATCTGGCAAAGCTTGAGAGGTTTGAACAAAAATTTAGAAAAGAATATTTTTAAAAATTGGAGATGGCTGCTATACCCACGAATCCTAGCCAAAACCTATTTTAACAAGAGGTAGCTTCATGTAATATTAAACCATCTTAAAAATTATATATAATTAATTAATTATTTCATTAAATTTAAAAAATTATGATTAAAATATAATTCTAAAATATTTTTATAATTTTTACACTTAATTAATATTTGACATGTATGTAATATAAACACAAATTTATACATAAATTATAACTATTAGATGACATTAAAACCCATGGTTCCTTTAAACTTTGAATATAATATTCTCTCTTGTACAATCTCTCTCAAGCATTAAATGTTTTATCTTTTCTCCTCGTTCTCTTTTATCTTATTTTTGTTCCCATCTTTTCTTTCAACAAAAAATATAGGAATAATAATATTTTTAACAAAAATAAAAATAAAAAATCAACAATCATGAACTAAACCCTAAAATAAATTTCAATAAAAAAATTAACAATCACAAATCATATTCTTTTATTTATAAATAATTTATAAAAATTATTTATTTTTAACAACCATTGTGATATTATTTAAGAATTTTTATTTTTAACAAAAATAAAAAATCACAAATTAAATTCTTTTATTTATAAATAAATTATAAAAATTATTTAAAAATTTAATTTGTGATTCTATATTTTTTATTAAAAGAAAAGATGGAAACAAAAATGAAATTAAAAAAAATGAAAGAGAATTAGGACAAGAGATAAAACATCTAATGCTTAGGGAGAGATTGTATAATTTATATATGAATTTATATTTAAGTTTGTGGGTGTATATATATATATATACACACATATATGTCAAATATTAATTAAGTGTAAAAATTATAAAAATATTTTGAAATTATATTTTGATTATAATAAAAATACATTTTTTTAATACCTTAATATATACCGACATACCTTAATATTACCCTACCTTTATTAGGTGATTGATTTTTTTCTTTCTTTAATTAGGTGCGCATAGAAAATGACTCCCAATAGCCACAACATCTATAAAGACAAGAAGTGCACCAATAAACAAGATTTGAAAGGATGACAAGAGTTCAAAGGATGTAATTATTGGACATAAAATGTGAATTGCGCCAAACAGTAAACACTATGCTAAAAGGAGAAGTGCAAGGACCATGAGGCTCGATTTCAAAATGGGACAGGAAGTCAGAAAGTAGGCCATCGTCATCAACGCAGATAAATGTCACCAGTTATGCGCGAAAATTCAAGGAACCTTCGTGGGTTGCCCGTCTTGGGAGGCGATAACGCGTATTGAATAATAGTGGCGTACAATACAAGATAGCATCATTTGTCTAGCATGACTTGAAAATAGAGGACACGTGTTGACGGAGAGAATTAAAATTTAAAATATAAATTGTATTTAATTATAGACAGAAACATTTAATAATGAAAATTATAACGGGGATAATCTTTTCAAGTACAAACCGTAAAGACTGCCGGAGGCTGGAGGCCTCCTAGGTAACTCAACTCCCAAGTGGTCCATACTCCAAATAACTTTCTATTATGGTCTAGGGGAAGACAAACAGAGTGCACTCTACTCAACAAAAGGTTATATAAGGATACACTTTGTGTTTCAGATTAAATAAACATTAATGTTTAAAATTCCTCACAATTAAGAGCATTTTTTTAATAAATATTTAAAAATTTAGTGCATTTTGAAAACCAACCAAATTTGTTTATTAAACAGGAATTCTATATCTATATTGTTTTATATATTATTATTAGGAAATTAGCCAACCAACTTAGAAGGCTATCCTCGAGGGATTACTCTTACGACTATTTAATTGAGACAATTACTACGATGATTATTTGATTTTTTTTTTCAATGTCTAATCATAATAATATATTTATACATTCGATGAATGGTTGAATTTATAATTTATAGTACAAGACAGGATAATGTTATCGACTAACCACAACTGAAGGGTTCAAAATTTTTTTAAGAAATAAAATAATAAAATCGGTCCAATATTCTAGTAATTCTTCCCATTTGGGAATTTGGACACTTGTGCTTTTAACTCGACAGCCAGTACAATGAGTTTGCCAAGTCAGCAAATCCCTATAACCAAGTGGGTCCCACGTGACGACGAGGCATAAAATCAACGGTTACTCGAAGACTAGTTTGACTTTTAAAGGGCGAGATGAAGAGATATTATCACCACGTGGCAACATCTAATTGGAGCAAATAAAACGTACAGTGCACCGTCATCTTAAAGACCAAAAGAAGGCACAATTGACGAACGACAACTGTAATGAAAAGCAGAACAGAGGTGCATCGTCTCTGGCGGTGGCGATTATTTCCATGTATAAAGAAGCCCTTGAAGAAATAGAACCCGCTTTCAATGACTTGCCTAGACTCGTGAATGACATCCAATAGACACTAGCCCTCAGATTGTTTCCCGAGAAAATTAATTGGAATTTTTTTTAATCAAAAGCAACAAAGTAATTAAAATTATATCCATTTCTTTTCAGTTTTTTTTTTTCTTTTTTTTTAAGCAAAAATAACACTCTGACGTAGACCACCAGTTCAAAAACTTTGCTTTCTGTTTCTGTAATTAGTTTTGTGAATTAGATTTCGTTTCATATTTTAAGTTTCAAAAACAACAGGCAGGAAGATTGATGAGATGAGACTAACATTTAAAGTAACAGTTTCTACTTGCTTTCGTGCAAAGGTTTGGTTTCAGCTGTTTCCCTAAGTTCTCTGTTAGGTGGCCGAGAAAATGAAGGAAAAGGCAAAAAGAATCCAGCAAACAGGACTGCAAGCGAAGAACCAAAAAAGTAAAGGAAAGAGTAATGAAGAAGAGAACCTGTATTTTCAGTTTCCTCTCCTTGGCCTCCTGCCTCTTGTCAAGATCAGCAACCATACGAAACCTTCTGCGGTGGTTCTTGACTAAAGAGACGGCGGATCTCCATCGCCTCAAGGCCTCTTCAGACGGATGCTTGTGTTCCACTTCAAAGTTTTCCTTCAAAAAATTCTCCATCACTCTTCTTTCTTTCTCCGCCTTAGCCTCTAACTACATGAGAAGATTAGATTAACAAACAAGAAGAAGAGAATAAACGGAGAGTTTGAGTCTCGCTTAAATACAAAGGAACACAGTGGCCTTCAGGTCTGCAACTGGTCACCGCAAGTGTTAAGTGCTAAGGTCCTTACATAAAGGGTAAGGGTCCCTTGCCCGTTGTGATGTTGTTCTTCTCGCTCTTGCGGGCAACTATACCGTCGCGAGATTGTTGGGAAAAAAGACAAAATATCCAATAAATATTTGCTGATTATAAAAATCGTAACCTAATTTCTTGTTAGTCCCTGTCCAAAGAGAATTGGAAATACGAAAATCTGTATTCAAATATCCTTGTGGTCGGAAACTATTCATGAGAAGGTATTTAAGCTGCTTGAAAAGAAGAGAAGATGGAGTAAAGAGGAAGAAGGTGAATAGCAATCTGAGGGTATTTATATATTTACCTGTTTGAAACTGTCGGGACTGTTAAGTTTGACATGGATATCACAGTTAAGTTTTGAAGGATAGTGTCAATTAATATTTAAAATTAGGGGATTGGTTGATAAATTAGTTAGATCCTCTAACAATTTATAAAATTCAATTCAAAAGTAGTTAAATTCTAAAAAATATCCTCAATTTTATATCATTATTTCTCTCTCTCATTTTGAACAACTCGTGTATTTCATCTTTTTCAACTCTTCTCTCATCTAAGTGAAGCACCGATGACGGAGAAGTGAAGCACCGAAGACGGAGAAGTGAAGCATCAGTAACTCCTCTTTCCATGATAAGACCTCTCCTCACTATCCCTTCTTCAAGTTTTTTTTTTTTTTTTTGTTTCCTTTTAAATGGGTTATATATATGTAATGAATTATATTAATATTTGTTCATATATGAGAAATGAATGTTGTTTATTATTTGATTTGAAATTCTATTTGATTTTTATGTTAAATTTATATGGTGGTTATTAAAGAAGAAGAAGAAGAATATATAGGAAGAATGTATATTTGGTGTATTTGAAATTTTTCAAATAAATATTAGTAGTGAATGTTAGTTGAAGAGATAAATATATAG
>JANKKC010042830.1:0-10416 GCA_026225755.1 Bursera bipinnata
GTACTCATGTTCAACTTAGATACTCTTTAAAGAGGTCTAAGGTTCGAATCATGGGGGACGCGTTCCAGTGGGAGACAAAGCCTTGAGGCCTTAGCCCAGTGGAGGGCGGGCCATAAAGGACAATACGTTGAGGGGGTATGCCACATGTGTGGTGGACCCTGGCCTATCGATGAGGCCGGATGAGCCTGAGGGCAACAGGCCGGACCAACAGGCGGGTGAGGGCCTGGAACCAGCCAATGGGGCGGTTGACCGCCATTAGGTTTCTACAAAAACTATTTAGTGATCCAACCCACTAAATTGGCCTATGTAACTTTTAAGTCCATTTGTGAATAGTATAGAAAAAATATTATTCATAGATCACTATTCACCCTCGGTGAAAAACGCTCTTGTAACTCCCGTATCAATCTGTCATCTGAGTATCTTCGGAGTAAGATCCATTAGGCTTTTTGATATGTTGACCGAAAATCATCACGCGCGGACTATATGCATTCCTGAACATAAAATGCTGAGCCCATGATTTGTAAGACATGGTTGGATACTAGCAAAGCACTAAGCCTCCCAATTCTCCGAAAGTGCACGTAACATCACGTAATCTTTGTCAGGTGTAATTGAATATAATTCGATCTTATGCCAAATGTCATGTACGTGGTCTAGGGATGGAACGTGTCTTCCCTAATAAAGACGAACAATTCAGATCCTTGTTTGTCGTGTGATTCTTATTTACGAGCCATGATCGAGAATAATCCTCATCACGCTATTGCATGCCAGCTGGGCTATAACTAATCACCGTTGAATCTAGTGTGACATCATCTCCAAATATCTGGAGTGACATGTCTCATCTTGACGTTACACCCACTCCTAAATAGGTTTCGGCGCACCCAATGATAAGCGTATCTCTAACGCAGAAAGAGTTATTCATGTAAGTGTCAAAACGAATCGATCTTTAAATGAGATGGCCGTGTAAGTCTCAGGTCTAAGGATTATTTACACGTACCTTGAGCAAACCTCCCATAGACACTTAGGTAATATATCAATGGGATTCTGTATCGGGTCGAGTCTAGTGAATCTGTTTCCGTATCTAAATGGCTAACAGTGTTTCCTTATACACTTGCATAAGTATGTGATATTTAGATGTGTGAGAATCATACTATTATACTTCTATAATCAGTATAAGTGTAATACTAGTCTA
Organism: Bursera bipinnata; assembly: GCA_026225755.1. Lineage (NCBI taxonomy): Eukaryota > Viridiplantae > Streptophyta > Magnoliopsida > Sapindales > Burseraceae > Bursera > Bursera bipinnata. Next base: position 1,190 of record JANKKC010042830.1, read on the forward strand.
TCTGTACTACAGATGTTCTGTTTCGATAGTACTTCGACCAGAGACGTTTAAATGATGTTATATTTTGTATCAAATGATTTCTGTCTTACAATCAAATAATTTATATTCACATCATAAGGATTTTTATCACATAATATAAATTTTTAATCCAATCACAATAAATGATAAAAGTACAATTTCCTGTAATACATAAATACATTATAAATTGTATATTTATAATGTGATGCTCTAGGGCACAAATAGTCCAACAGTTCAGGAGACACAAATTTAAACATAAATTTATACACAAATTGTTGATCATTAGATTAAAGTAAAATCAATGGTTTAGATTCTCTTTCATATATTCTCTCTCTTCTTATTTATTGTTTTGTCTTTTCTCCACAAACTAATCTAACATAAATCTAACAGAGATCTTCTTTCTTCTAAGCCTTGTCCTTTCCAAACAGCCAGCAAATTGGAAGAACTGGAAGGCCAAAATTAGCAGATAAAAAGTGCAACCTGGTGGATCACAGCAAAGACAAACCAGTGAAAATTAGACCTTGGTGGACCCATGTCTAGTGCAGCATCAAAATTAAAGTGGGATAGAGTCAAAATGAAGTGGTACCGAAAAAAACCTAGTTGTATTCACTTTTCATCTCATCTCATGGAGTATGATACGATGTTAAATTACAATAAAAATCTGTTGATGACAAGAAAGAAAAAGAATGAAACTTAATGCATATTATTGATATTCTCGTTGTTCCCAAAACTAGCGGCAATAATATCAACAATCTTCCTTTGTGAATCAACAATCATTTGAATCCTCTTATTCTCCATCTCCATTCTCCACCTCTTATTTTCCTTAATCATCATAATCTTCCTCTTCTCCATCCTCACAAACCTCCCTGCAAATTCCCTCATTTCTACCGCCATCCTCACTCCCAACTCCTCATTTTCATTGTCATCAACAATTTCAGGCCTGCTGAGTATGTATTCTGGGTTCCACAACTTGATAAAATTGCCATCATCCTACTCCATCCTCACAGATCTGTTGCAAATTTTATTTGCTACGCTGTTAGACTTCCGGCTGATTTTGACTTTCTGGTTGTTAAGACGTTTGGAGAGGACAAGGCTTAGTTGAAAGAAGATCTCCATTAGAATTCCGTTAGATTGGTTAGTGGAGCAAAGACAAAACAATAAATAATAAGAGAGAGATTATATAAAAAAGAATCTAAACCATTGATTTTATTTTAATATAATGGTAAATAATTTATGTATAAATTTGTATCTTATGAACCTGCCCCATAACTAATATATCTTATCTAATTTTTTAGTTTTTAAAATTCTATATAATATTTATTATTTATTCTAATATGTACTAGTGTGAATTATGAAATATTATTGAATTTAATTAAATTAGATTTTAATATATTTTAAGTTGGATTGGGTTTGATTTTATTTTATGTGTCAGATCAGATTTCATTTCTATTTGAAATTGGATCAAATTGAATTAAAAATTTGATAATCCAATTTATAATTGATTGAATTTGACAAAATTGATTTCTGTAATTAATATAACAATTACTTAAAAAAAAAAATTGAGCAAATTAATAAGACAATACTAATTGAACTAATTAATGTCCAAATAATAAATAAATGAACTAATTAATAACAAAAAATTAATATTGTTTATTAAATAGCATAACAAATCCTTAAAACAAACTCATTTCTCACCGAGATGTTTAAAGTTTTGTAGTTTATGTTTTTTAAGATACAACGGTCCTCAAGTAACTATCAATCACCTCGATAATTTGCTTCTGACGAACTCAAACAAGGCCAGAACTCTATTGCTCTAGAAGCCTCTAGGTAGTTGTGAGGAGAGTTACGGAATGGAGCATTAAATCCAACCATTATTTCCAGCTATTACAAGCCAATAAGGCCGATAGTTAACAAACAATTAAAGCCGAATGTTACAAGTCCATTTATGCCAAAACGTTTTTTTTTTTTATTTAATTGCCATTAAGCCTAAAACTGTTTTTAACTTAATTAAATTTATGATTTTAATTGGAAAAAATAAAAAGAAAAATAATAAAACCAAGTCCAATTGACCAGCTCCACATCCTACGTGCTCACTATATATATATAAGCAAGTTTGGTTTTTCATACTTTTCTCATGTGGAGCAAACAATTTTTCTTTAAAATTTTTCAACTCATGGGTGCATTTTGAGTAATAATTTCTTATTTATCTGTTCATTATTTTGAATATATGAGTAAATATTTTTGAAGTTCTTGACCCAAACACTTATGTTTAAAAAAAAAATTTCTGAAATTCTCACAAAGGAGAATTCACATCCATCGAAAAAATCTACTAACACAAAAAAGTCTTAATCAAAATTAAACTTCAAACTAGCTAACCAATTGAACGTAGATTATCTAAGATCCAATAAACTTCATATTTTGTTGTAATAGATTTTATTATTATAAGAATTGATGTGAAAGGATCATAATTGCACTATCTGATTAAACAATTATTTAATATATTTAATTTAAAATAATCAACAAATTAAATAAGAAATATGAGGTAATATGTCTTAGAATTTACAAAAAGATAAGAAAGACCATTTTATTTTTCTAATAATAGATCTTATACAAATATTTCAATTAATATTCATTACACTTGTATTTTCGTTTGTTACTATTAATTCAATATCTCCAAATTAAACACTTCTACGATGCATGCTTGGTGAAGTTGATTATGTTCCTAGTTGATTGCAAAATAAGTTTTCGTATTTCACCATGGTGCCTATTTTAAAACCAATGTTACTCATCTTCACAATGGATCTCTGAAACTCCATGCTGAAGGTTTAGTTGAGCAAGCCTCCGATACCTGAGAAGTGTTGTACGAGAGTTTCGGTGGAGCCTTTTGTTATAAATTTAATGTTTAACATAGATAAATGGGTAGCATTAAAGGGAAATTTAAAAAAAAAATTATGAAGGCATATTAAAAATCAATTACCTTATTTAAAAATTTAAATGTTATTACTACATTTCAACATCTACAGATTTTTTTGATTGTTAGTGTCTAAGTCTTAATAAGTCAATAGATATATTTGGATTATCAAGTTGTCGGTCTTTGACAATTGAAACCTATAGTCTGTCGATTGTTAGCACTTGATGATAGATCTTGGGAGGACTTATGTACCGTTCAAGTGCGGAACGCCTTCGTAGGAGAGGTTCATATGGTGTTTAAACTTAATCGGCATTTCGACATCGACAAACTTCATTGGCATAACCAAATTTTGACATCTCAATAACTTAATAAGTCTTTTTGGATTATCAAGTTGTCAGTCTTAAGCAGTTGAAACATGTAGGCTGTCTAATGTTAGCACTCGATTATGGATCTCAGAAGGACTTCTGAATTGTTCAAGTGTGAAATATCTTCTCGGGAGAGGATCACTTGGTGTTTAAAATTAGTCGAAAAGAAAAATAACTTGATTACCTTTCTTCTCTGTTAGGGTTTTATAAACCTCATGCCTTACCGGTGTACGTCTGTTGATAGTCTAAATAGAGACGGGTAGGCGTCTATGGTTGCAAAATTTTTTGCATGATTGAGATAGGTTTGAGAGGTGAGGGGTGGCACCCCGGGAGGACTTTTGGTGAAATACCCGGTGAAATCCAGTAAGGTATATAAATGAATATTTGACATATTAATGTAAGATATGTAAGTTAAGAATGTGAGTGAAAAAGCAATCAAGCAAAAGAGAGGCAAAATGCGAAGAAAATGGAAGTGCAATTCAGCAAATTGAATTGAATTTTCTGCAGGAACATCTCTTAGTAGTTTGGGTATAATTTTTTCATCCAACATCAAAATAGAGTGATTCAGGTGGCGTTGGAAAGTTAAGAGAAAGAGCTACAATTCTCAAGTTGATGACTTCTCCAAATTCGAAACTTATTTTTTTCAGACAGAAAGTTTATGCCTAGGCGTGAAATGATTCCATGTCTAGGTGAGGAACTGGAAAATTTGACATATTTGGGACAGAAAGTTGGCGCCTAGGTGTGGAATCGGGTTGTTATGAGAATTAAAATTTTTTTTAATGAAATCTATGTTCTTTTTCTAAAATTTTAGAAAAACACCAGCCCCTTTCTTTATTTTTGACGACAAAGACATGAGAAAGGAAGAGAAAAAGAGAAAGAGGGAAGGAGAGAAAGGAAAGGGGAGAAGAGAGAAAGGTCGACGGATCTGTGCATTGTCAATCCATGGTAGGGATATCACTTCTACTCACCTCTATTCCATTTTAATCAATGTACTTTGTGAATATGGAGTTAAGTTTTGTTAGATCTGGGTTTATACCACTTGGGGTTTGTTGGATTGAAACCCGTGTGTGAAATTGTTGTGAGATTTGTGGAATTTATTGCATATTTGAAATAGGAAGTAGAGATTCGAAGCATTTGTGTGTGATGAGATTATGGGTCACGTGATTTCTGAGGTTTTGGCGTGGAATTGGCTATGTTTCTTGGTTGGTGACATTCATATATGGGTTTAGATGCATTAAACATATGGTTATTTGTATCATGTGAGTATTTGCTAATTGAAATTAGAAATGAACATATAACCATGGATATAGTAATTGGAGTTAGAAATACATACTTGGGTATGGATGTTAGGTGAATGATGAATTTGAGGAGAGAAATGGTAGTGTGAATGTGAAACCTAACATGTTAGAGGAAATGATGTTGGAGAATTTTGTGTAGGATGTTGGTGTTAGGACTTGGGTGGGCCCGACCAATTTGGGATCCAAGGAGAACATCTCTAACATGATTCTAGTGTTAGGCCTTAGAGGTCCAGTTGATCTAGGGTTTAAGGAAAATACTCTTGAGATGATTCTAGTGTTAGGCCTTAGAAGTCCAGCTGATCTAGGGTCTAAGGAAACACTAGATTGGGGAATCTATAGAGAAATGTGGATCATGTGTTGTGGACTATTAACTAAAAATGTTATAGATTTGTGTATGTTGTGAGATTTCCTACTGGGTTGTGTTGCTCACCCATTTCTTTTCACAAGTACCAGAGGTCAGACATAAGACGGGGATGTTCCAAAGCTTACTTAGAGGACTTTCGGAGAGTCTAGAAATGTATCCTTACATTCATTATGTATTTTGACTCATATGTAAAAGATATTCACATATTTTGTAAAAACTTTACTATTTTTATGTATACATTTGAATTCGAATCTTTATTTTAACTTTTATCACATTCATTTACACAGCTTACCCCCGGGACTCCCTTATAAGAGGTTTTAAGGCATGATATAGTAGTATCAAAGCACGGGCTTTACACTGTAAACCTAGGAAGTGGGTAGGGTGGTTAGGAAAGGGATTGAGTCTAGTGTCTAGTAGGAATATATGGTGATTTAGAATGTGAAACTTATAATGTTTTGTTTTGAAAGTGTTCAAGGATAAGACGGAGAGGTAGAAGAGCTAAAAGTGTTAACCGTCTAAGAGCTAAGGGGATGATTTTCTTAGGGCTATGAGAGAGTGGCAAATACGTTGGTTGAGATAGTTGTAAACACGATTAGAGATACTATACGAGCCAGTCAACCACTGGTTCCACCCATGCATAGAGAGGGTGTTGAGAATAGGATGAGAAGTGTCTTGAGAGAAGTTCACAGACATAATCCTCCAGTTTTTAATGGGGAACCTAATCCTGTAATGGTTGAGGATTGGCTTATAAGAGTAAAGAGATTGTTTGATTTTTTGGAAATTGAGTCAGATTTGAGAGTGAGAGTAGCAACTCATCTGTTGATAGAAAATGCATTACAATGGTGGGCATCTGTGAAAAGAATGATGGAAGAAAAAATTCTTACCTGGAGTGATTTTTCCATTGCATTCCTAGATAAGTATTTTCCTATTGTAACAAGATAACAAAAAGAGGAAGAGTTCCTGGCATTGAAACAAGGTTATATGACAGTGTAACAATATGAGGCACAGTTTATCGCACTATCAAGATTCGCAACAGGATTGGTGGGTGATGATGCTACAAAGGCTAGAAGGGTTCAGAGGGGACTGAGGGAGGATATTTGATCTTTAGTGGTAGTTTTGAGGTTAGTCAGTTATGCTGATGTAGTAGAAACTGCTATGGTGGCTAAAAAGGAGATTAGATAGATAAAGAGAATATGAGGACCTGGGATACCTCCTAGAGGACAAAGACACGGTGGATAGTCGAGTAAGAGATAGAAGACTCCATCAGGGGGCTCCTCTTTTGATTCGTAGTCATCACAGAGTAATAAGGTGTGTTTTTAGTGTGGGAAGAAAGGTCATTTAGGTAACAATTGTCTGTAATGTTATGAATGTGGGTAATATGGTCATATACGAATAAATTGCCCATCTAAGATAATAGGTGTTCAAGGGACAACTGGTTAGGCTCAGCCAACCTCTCAATCTAAGTCCAGATCACAAGTTAGGCAACCACAGATGCAGTGACCTTCCACTTAGTCTCAATGATCCCAAGGGTCTTGAACTGCTCCTTCTTAGTCATATAGGCCTCAGAGGTCATTCTAAAGGGGTGAAAGACAAGGGCAGACAACCCAAGGACGAGTCTTTGTTTTGGGTTAGTCGTCAGAACCTGTGGATGTGGGAGGTACATTTTTTATTTTTAATACATTGGCGCGTATCTTCTTTGATTATGGTGCTACTCATTCTTTTATATCTACTTAGGTTGCATGTGCATTGGAGTTAAAAACAGAAATGTTGGAATATGGGTTGAGTGTAGTGTCACAATGGGTAGCACAATAGAGGCTAAAAGAGTATGTAGATCTTGTGTATTAGAAATTGGGGGTTATAAGTTAAGATTTGACTTAATACTCATGGAGTTATTCGAGTATGATTTATATTGGGGATAGATTGGTTATTGACTTTTAAAGTCACGTTGGATTGTTACAAGAAGAAAGTAACAAATATCTTCCAAAGGGATTTGAGTTTGGTTTTTATAAAGATAAACAAATATCTTTACCTTACTCTTTGTGGGTGCATCAAAACAAAGAACGGTGAGAAGTGTGATGACAAGTATGTTTAGCAAATGACTTTGAGGAACAAGTTTCTGAACTTCCAAAGGTAGTGAGAGAATTTTTCGATGTTTTTCTTGAGGAGATGCCAGGTCTACCACCTATAATGGAAGTGGAGTTTGGTATTAATCTGCATCTGTGGGCTATGCCTATTTTAGTTACTCCGTACTATATGGCTTCCGTAAAATTAAAAGAGTTGAAGTTACAACTGGAAGAGTTGTTGAGTAAAGGTTTTATTCGACCTAGTATATCATTGTGGGGTGCTCCGACTTTGTTTATAAAGAAGAAAGATGGATCCTTAAAATTTTGTGTATAGATTATAGGCAGCTGAATCGAGTAATAGTATCATCTACTAAGGATTGATGACTTGTTTGATCAGCTGAGAGTGTCAAGATACTTCTCGAAGATAGACCTTCGTTTGGGGTACTATCAGTTAAGGCTAAGGGATGAGGATGTACAAAAAACTGCTTTTCGAACATGGTATGGGCATTATGAGTTTTAGTTATGCCATTTGGATTGACTAATGTACTTGCTGCCTTCATAGATTTGATGAATAAGATTTTCAGACTGTATTTGGATAAGTTTATAGTAGTTTTTGTGGATGGCATTTTAGTTTATTCTTCATCCAAAGTGGAACATGCACAACATTTGCGTATAATGCTGTAGACATTGAGAGAACATAGTTTGTATGCCAAATTGAGCAAATGTGAGTTTTGGTTAACAGAGGTAAAATTTTTAGGACATGTAGTCTCGAAAAGAGAGATTTTAATAGATCTGGCCAAGATAGAGGCAGTGTTGAATTGGGAACGACCAAGAAATGCGTTTGAGATTCGTAGTTTCTTGGGTGACAGGGTATTATAGGAGATTTGTTGAGAATTTCTCTAGACTAGTAGCTCCAATTACGAGACTGACTCGGAAAGGAGTGAGTTTTAAGTGGGATGAAACTTGTGAGCAAGCTTTCCTAGAGTTAAAAATTAGATTGACTTTAGCTCCTGTTTTAGTGATACCACAATGTGGATTGAGTTATGTGGTATATACGAATGCTTCTTTTAGCAGGCTAGGATGCGTGTTGATGCAGTAGGGGAGAGTTGTGGCTTATGCTTCCTGTAAGTTGAAACCTCATAAGCAGAACTACCCATTTATGATTTGGAACTTGCTGCGGTAGCGTTTGTCTTAAAAATCTGGAGGCATTATTTGTATGGAGAGAGGTTTGAAGTCTTTTGTGATCATCAGAGTTTAAGGTACATTTTCACACAAAGGACTTGAATTTGAGGCTGTAACGACCAAGATTTTCAAAGGCAGTAAGTTAGGAGTGTAAGTGAAAGATTTTAAAGTTAAAAATCATAAAAAATATGTATTTTTAACGTATATGGGGTGACACGGATGTGATGACATCGTGTATATGAGGATTTGGAGGTATCCGAGAGTTTTTAGAATTTTGGACTAAAAAAATTTTACACGGGCTCAATGATATTTCGTCTTTAGTGTCCAATATGCGGATTTTGAGAGTCATGTGAGTGAAAACTAGATGAGGACTGGTTGGTATTGAGATGTTGAGACTTTGGATCGAGATTCGTGAATGTCAAAGGTTTACAAATTTTATTTGCACCCCTAAATCCCAAAGTCTATATAAACTGCATAGTGGCCCTACATATTGAGAAATCTGCACAGACATTTCTGTTTTCAAAAAACTGTAGCCACTGCTGTTACCAGTGACCATTTGTATTCTCGATGAGTTAGCTGCCATGGCTGATCGTGATGGAATCATCTTGACCAGCTGATCATCGTGGTGTCCTTCGTTCATTGGTACATTGCTTGGATTCGTTGGAACGACACTGGGAATATTCACCTATGTCAATAGCGATCTCCCTCCTTTTAGTCAACAGTGGCTGCCACCGGTCGGGATCTCTTCCTCTCGGCCTGAGGATCCCAGAACTAGTCTCCGATTGATCGTCTGACCCCTGGACCACCGGGAATCACCATGAAACCTTTTGTCTCCCTTATCGTTGATTTGCCTTTTACGATTGTTGGTTGTCGTTACCGTTGGTCGGAATAAGTCCTCCTCGATAAGACGAAGTCGGTGGTGTCCTCTGTTTCTTGATCTCGACCGCAGATCGTGTTTGATAAGCACTTAAAAGTGTACATTTATTGTAAGTTTAAATATCATTTTTACACTTTAAGTGCTATTAA
>JANKKC010042831.1:0-10417 GCA_026225755.1 Bursera bipinnata
TTATTTATTTTATAACTCTATTTTTTATTTAATTAAAAAAATAATATTAAATAAACATAACCGCGCAACGCGCGGACTTTACACCTCGTTTTTTATATTTCTATGGCAGTATAGATGAGCGGTCCATAAGATTTTCTAAAAGTACAACTGCATGTCTTAAAAGAAATAAATCAAACTTGCGGATATTTTTCATTGATTCCTCTATCAATGACTGAGAAATACTTGTCGAATTTTGAATTCTTAAAAGAAAATAGATGGACCTTATGAAGTAGCATGAGCTTATGATTGTGGATCTGGCGCATCTTCAACCATTAGATATATAGATTTTTAAGAGAATTATAGATTATAGATGAAAAGCTGAAGAGAGATTGAATGAGTTGTTACACTCGAAAATGTCATACATTAGAAAAGAATGCTTATTGAGTATACTTCAAGGTACAAAAATTAGTATGGTAAGACATTATGTCACACCCCAAAACTCAAGAGCCGTAGTACATAATTTCTAAATATTCATACAAAATATATTACACTTAATCATAAATGTGGAAGACTACAAAATTAAAAAAAAAAAGTTTATAAGTAAGAATTATCCCACAAATCAGAAGTTTCCCAAGAGTTTTAAGTAACAAAAAATAACTTTCATGTCAACATTCAAAGTGATCAATATCCTTGCAAAATCTATACATAAAGGGAACCAAATCCCTATGCTGAAATGCTCCATTCAAAAGAATTGTCATTCACCAAAGGATCACAATAAACTAGAATGAGTATTAACTTGTCACTCATTCTATAAACTAGTTTTGCATATAACAAAACACATATCACCAACACAAATTCATGTCTTATACGTAGATGAAAATATGTTTCACATAAAATACCAAAAGGTGAAAACTTTCATTAATACTCAACAAAACTTATCTTTAGGAATGCCTTCATTTTTTTACAAAGTATGACTTATCTTATCACTTAACATATTTAAGCCCATAAAATCACTCGTAGGTAAGGCAAGTACAAGCAAGGATTTACAGAAATAACACTCGTGCCCGAAGGTGAGAGTCACTCTTTCATTGTGATTATCAATGAGTCCTCCCACATGTACCAATCCGCCATCACATAAATGTGAAGACCACAATGGTCCTTTCTCACTATACAAAAACTTTAACAAACTTACACCATTCCCAAAGGAAAGCCTTATACACAAAGTGGGTCAACATGTCACGTAATTGAAAAATGTCTACTAAGCAAATGAGAGTTTAGGTATCTAAAGCATAAACATGAATCTTTCTTACAAACAGATCAGAACATTACTTATATTCTTCATACCATAAACATAAAGCACCCATATAAATTAGATTGTAATCAAAATCTTATATTCATAATATAAACAAAATATTACTATCAAAACAAAAATCTCATAAACATATTTGCTCATAACACAAGTAATATGTTTATTGTTATCTCAGTTGAAAATCTAGTTTACTTACCTGAATATAAATTAACTGAAAAATCCTTAAGTCAACCCAAGAATCATCAAAAAGTCTCTTAAGGATCATCACACATAGGAGAAAACCAACTAAATTACCAACCAGCATTGCGCAAATTCTATTAATTGATCTCTAGAGAATTGATGCTCTCCCTAAACCTTACAAAAATTTGCAGAGTTCAATTACACACTCAAACCACATTGCCTTAAAAATCTCTAGTCAATAAGAGGTCATAAAACCCTTGAAACAATCTTTGTTTTGCAAGTTTCAAATTCTACCCAGCCAGCTTTCAAACAAACCAACATGACTTTGGAAATTCATAACTATTTCCATAAAACTCTAAAAATTACGAAACCTTCTAGTCTATTAGAAGACGTAATCATAATTCATCATACCAAAAATCAAAATTTTTCAAGAAGTTTAGGTTGATCAAAACAAAATCATTTTCAATAACCTATTCTGAAACTAAAAATTCAAATTCACAAACTCAACTTTGAAAAATTACCGTACATTAAATACTATGAGTTTAACACATGAAAATTCCGAAATCACAACAAAATTCTAAAATATTATGTACTATTGTATTTTCTATTTAGACTAGGATGTACAAACTATGAGAAATATACAAAAATTCATTCATTTAATTTCACAGTTTTCATATTGTGAGAAAGGGTTCTTAGGACCTTTGTAGTCTTCACATTCGTGTGTTGATAGACTGGTACATGTGGAAGGACTCATTGATGGTCACAATGAGGGAGTGGCTTTTACCTTCGTTTGAATGTAATATTTTTATAAAGGCTCACTTGTACTTGCCTTACTATAGTTTATCATTGACGGATGATTTTATGGACTCTATATTAAGTGTTAAGCTAAGTGACAAGGTAAGTCCTACTTTGTAAAAGAATCAAGGCATTACTAAAAATAAGTTTTGCTAAGTATCTATGAAAGCTTTTACCTATCTGTAATTTATGTGAAACACATTCTTAAACATATTTTCATTTATGTATGAGATATGAATTTATGTTTGTGTTATGTTTTTTGTTATATGTAAAACTAGTTTACTTACTAAGTTAATACTCATTCTAGTTTATTGTAGTCCTCATGTAAATGACAATATTTTCGAATGGAGCATTTTAGCATATAGACTTCGGCTTCCCTTGATTCCCTTTACCCATAGAGTTTTCTAGGATATTGATCACTTTGAATAATGACATAGAAGTTGATTTTTTTTCACTCTTATGAAACTTTTGATTTGTATGATAGTTCTTACTTATGAAGTTATTTTGAATTTAGTAGTATTTCGCATTTATAATTAAGTGTAATACATTTTGTGTAAATGTTAAGAAATCATGCCCTAAGGCCATTCAGTTTTGGGGTGTGAACATTATCTACTCAGGATAGTTTTTCAAAAATGTGCAAGTAGTTTGGTGAACAGTAAAAGTTTCACTTTCAAGCAACCATTTTTTAAAATTCATCAAAACTTCATGTCAAGGCCCAATCCAATGAAACTAGAGGCAAATCAAACTTTGAATATCTAGTTTCTAAAACAATGAAGAGATTTCCATAGAACGCATGTTAAAAAATACGATTTTTCAAAAATGTACATCTGGTTCGGGTGAATAGTAGAAATTTCAACTTGCAAAAATTTCTTAAAAAATCATCAAAAGTCAATTTAAAGCCAAATCAAGTGAGACCAATTGCAAATTGAAGCTTAACATGTCTAGTTTCTAAAGCAATAAAAAGATTTTCTAACACTGGTGTCAATAGGCATAGTTTTTCACATGAACAAAGTGTAATCTCAAAAACCAAGTTCACAATAAAGCTCAACCATACCATTTCACAACCACACCACTAAACTCAACATCATTAACAATTTATCAACAAAATATCAAGACAAGCAGCTCAAAATATGGCATGCATCTCAAGTCAATCTAGAAATAACGCATCAAAGAAAATAAAACACATTTTTATTTCAAAAAAGTAAGGTTAAAAACCTCCTAACTTACTTTTAAGCAAATTACCCTTTCTCATCTCTTCCTTTTTTCTCTTTTTCCTCCTCTTTCTCTTATTTTCTCTTCTTCTCTCCTTCTCTTCTCTTTCTCTCCTTTTTCTCCTCTCTTACCCTTAAGCCTCTAAACACCTCTAGAAATGAGATGTTGCTAACTCAAGTCTTATTAAACACTCAATTTATTTATATTAATACATAGGCCAAATTTCATGGGCTTGTATTATATTTTGCCTGGCCTAAGCTCAGTGTTCTAAAAGGTGCTAAGCGCTCCTAGGGCGGCATCCCGAGGCCTAGCGCCTAGGGGGAGTAGGCGGGGCCTAGAAATTAGGTTAAAGATTAAAGGTTTGGGGGGTTAAGATGAATTTATAGAAGGTTTAGGGGTTAAATAAAAAATATTTTGGGGGTTAAAGGTTAAAAACTAAAAGTTTAGGTTTTTAAGAAAAAAGTTATTAGCAGACCCCAAACGACGTTGTTTTGGGCCTATACAAAAACACTTATATACACCCCAAAACGATGTCGTTTGGGTGTTTCATTTTAAAAAAAAAAAAAAAAAAAAAAAAAAAAAACCTAATAATTGAATCGTCAGCCCCCGCACCTTCCACCGCCTACCTCTGCCCAGTCACCGATCGGTACTGCCCAGTCTACCAGCCGCCTAGACTCGACGCCTATCCCCTTTTCCGGGCGCCACCCCTCAGCCTAGGGACTAGTCTCCAACGACCACCTGTTAGATTACTGCCTAAGCTATGTTTCATTGTGCCTACTAATTTTATTAGTAACTAAGCCCACAAAAAATAAGCCCATTTATTAGCATAAGTAAGCTCTGTGTTTTCTACAACTTGAGTTAGAATATCTCTAATTTTCTATAATGGTAGTAAGCTACGGGAAGAAAAGATAAGAAAAGGAAATAAAAGGAAAAAAAGGGAGAAGGAAAACAAAAAAATGGACTTGTATTATACTCTGCTTGGCCTAAGTTATGTTTCATTGTACCTATTAGTTTTATAAGTAACTAAGCCCATGTATTTGCATAAGTAAAGTGTTTTCTAAGACTTGAGTTAGAATATCTCTAATTTTCTACAGTGGTAGTGAGCTAAGGGAAGAAAAGATAAGAAAAGGAAATAAAAGGATAAAAAGGGAGAAGGAAACAAAGAAATGGATAAAACTAAGCTGGGAAGCAAGGTGGGGATTTTTTAACCTTATTTCTTTTGAATAACACTTGTATCATTTTCTTCGACGAATATAGGTATGAACTGATTTAGCATGCATTTCATATATCTTTCCATTGTTTCCATTGAATTTGCTTTAAAATGAATTTTTTGTGAGTTTTCAAAGATGTTTGCAAGAAACTGAAACTTTTATTGTTCACCCAAATCAGTTGCACATTTCTTGAAAACTACTGTTAAAAATTGAATAGGATTGGTTGACCAAGTGAATGAAAAGTTAAAAATTGAATCGAGTTAGTTAAGTTATTGAATAAAAAATTAAAAATTATAAAAACATGTTTAAACATTAAGTGATGTATAGAATTAAATTTCCTAACATGGTAGAATTAAATGCAAGTAAATAAGAGACAAAATTGATATTAATTTTAAGAATTAAAAAAATTTAGTTCTTAAGTAATTGGAATTTGTCACTCATACAATAATTCGTCAAAGACAAAGATAGTGAATCTTTATAGTTGAGTACATTTCAACTATGGTAACATCTACGCAACTATCTATCATTTGCAATTCTCTATTTTAAGCACAAAAATCGTAATAAAAATATATGTAAATTTTGTCTCTTACTAACTTGCATTTTTAGTACGTTTACTTCCAAACATAAAATAATGTTTAAACATCATTTTATGATTTTTAACTCTTCATTGAATTACTCAACCAACCCAATCTAATTTTTAACTCTTCATTCAATTATTCAACCAACCCCATTCAATTTTTAATCCTTCAAATTTAATTTATATCTTACCAATCTACCATATTCAATTACTCAACTAGTCCTATTCAAATTTCATCTTACCTCGTTAAATGCACTTATATTCCAACCCCTATACAAAGCACTTCCTCTTCCCTCAATAACAGGACACAAGTCATTCGATCTCTCTTTATCTATAATCTGTAATTCTCTTAACTCTTTCAACCAACCCAATAGTTGAAGATGCACAAAGTCTAAAACCATAAGCTCCAACTGCTTCACAAGGTCCATATTCTTAGGAATCCAAAATTACATGAGTATTTCCCCCCTGAAGAAGAAGTCGATGAATAAGGTCAGCAAGTATGACTTGTCTTAAAGATATCATATTCCACAAAATATGGGTGCAAATAGTCTCACCCCAAAATTTATTATCAAATTCCATTCCTCGACATCGTTACAAATATCTACTATTACATATTTAAAATTATCACAAATTCGCTATAACATATTCCACACCACAAATTTAATATATTTATTAAAAAAAATCAAATCTGAAAATTTAAAACAAGCCATGAATTAGATTTCATTCCATATATGATACAGATTGAAATTTTTATGTACTTATTAAAATAAAATCTGAAAACTTAGTAGAATACTTGAAAAGGAAACTAACCGCCCAAAACCTCAACCGTGGTAGGCTGGTAGCGGGCGACAGGAAAGTGCGCGTCCAGCCGGAAGGAGAAGCGCGGGGGGCGACTGACTGGTGCTAATTTACCTGCGTGCCGCTGTGCGTTGCTAGCTGCTCGGCGGTCTAGTCGTCCGGTGAAAGGTGGCTGACTGGGAGCTGTGGATGTTGTGATGTGAGAGTTTAAAAGTTTTAGCGTTTTGGCACCGCGTACTTTGATCGTTGGATTTCAATGGGTTTTTAGGATTCGGATATTATGAGTCATTTCTTTAATTTTTTATTTTTTATTAGGAAATTAACATGTCATCTCTTATATTTTTTTTATTTTAAAAATATATAATAATACTCTTCAACTTTAAATTCAACAAATACGAATTTATAAACTGTATGATATACTTTTTTTCAAAATTAAATAGACTGTCTGAAAATTTCTAGATAATTTTAAGTTATTAAAAATCATTCATAGTATAAATTAAACCTAAAATCATAAAAGAAATTGAATGTATTTTTTTAAATTTAAAATGACATTCATTTTTTATGAATAATTTGATATATTAAAAATAAAAAAGTAAGGTTGTTAAAATTTTTAACATGATAAATAAGACTTTTTAGTTTATGCAAATATTAAATTTAAGATTGAGAAATATTTTTGTTTATTCTGAAACCTTAGAGGTTAAATTTATTTAAGGTAAACAAGATTAATATTTTTATTTCTCCATTTCTATTTAATAAATAAGCTTGGGTCCAAATCTAGATATGTTAACAATTATGGATCTATCTTAATCTATTTTATACCTAAAATCAGTTGTTTACAACCTCATAAATGGGTTTTACCCGGTTTCTATACCAATTTATCTCATTACTCTAGTGAAATTGGGTTTGCCCCATTACAATTTTTTAGGATTTGATTAATAAGTATACGATTTAATGACTTATTAGTATCTTTTTTTTCAAATAAACAATTAAGATTATATATATATATATATATATATATATTAATTAGAAAGTTGTTGAGTTAGTATCAATGATAATTATCTTTAATTTTTATATACAAGTATTATAAATTAAATCAATAGAATTAAAGTTACAATTATGATCCTATATATATATATATATATATCATCCACTATTTATTTTCTGAGGAGCAAATAGTAAAATCACATGATGATATTCTCATAAAGCCCAAGCGAGATAAATTACAGGAATTGTCAGAATTGGGCTTATACCCCAGAGCCCAATTTGAATTTCAATAATGTGCACTCGGGCATAACTGTCGTTGGTTCTTGTCCATATCTCTTAAGATTCTACAAGGGGTGCCCTAGTGAGATTAATTATAGGAATTGTCAGAATTGGGCTATACCCAAAGCCCAAATTCTAAAACAACTTGAATTGCTACTAAAATGTTGCTTCTAGAGTATATCAATTTCAAGAATGTGCACATGGGCAAACTGTCGTTGGTTGTTGTCCGTATCTCTTCAGATTCTACAAGAGGTGATGTGAAAGGAACATGACACTAAAATTACATATAAGGTGTCTTCTAGTGTCATCTTGATATGAAACCTAGCTTTTATCACCTCCAATCATGTTAGAAACAAATCCTTTAAAATGTTCTTAGATTTCGTGATCGTATGAAAATGTGGTCACGATGCATTATTGGATAAAGTTATCAGAATAATGTTCTGATGACATAGAATGTTATGTAAGATCAAATTCCAATTAATAACACGTCGAATGTACCAACTTTTTGCCAATTTTCTAAAACGATGTCGTGCGATCGCCATCAAAGTTTTTTCGGGGATTTCATTCCTTGGAATTTAGAGTGTAGAGAACAATTAACCCATGAAAGCAAGGGGCTTCTTGAATTTGTGTCTCATGTTACAAAGAAGAACCCACCAAAAAGTATTGCATATGAAATGATCTCAGCACAGTGTCTCAACTGCTACCGATGGCCCATATTGGCAGTACGTAAAACAACTTTTTATATGGTCAGAGATAAGGAGAATACACTGAAACTGATGTCATTTAGTGCTTCCTTTATTGCAGGGGGAGCCCACAAAAGCAGAACGTTTGGTGTTTGCAAAATTTCACAAGCCCTGAAAGTTGAAACTACAAAAGATTTAGCCTTTTTGTGGCCCAAATTCGAGTCTGATTTCATAAAGTTTCCAACACAACTCCAGCTTCTGCAAAGAGAAAGTAATATCAAAGCAGTAAAGCATCAAAAATGGAAATCTAAATTGAGATATTAGTTGGGTCATTATTGCTTACCTTTTTGTTAAAAATGGAAATCTAAATCATAGGATACGGGTTATAAAGAATAAAAGAAATATGAAATTGGTGAAAAGGCTTTTCAGAAGCACTTGCTTCACAAGTTGATCTGTCATTTGTGCATTTGTTGAATGCTCCTATCATTTGGGTTAAGAAGAACCTATTCTTGACAAAGAGATATGCAAGTCACCCAATACCAATGTTAGGCCTCTGTGAACTTCAACCAAGTATGAGACTAACTAACAACTATAATTATTTGACAAGAAAGATATTATTTAAGTCTGTCAAGTCAATGTCTGATATCATTAGAATTGTAATTACTAGTTATTAAATGTCATTATTGTGAACAGCTTATTTGGATTATGGAAGTGCTTGATGTGAATGTAGAAAAGAATCACTCTACGAGAGGGGAGGTGAGCCACATAAAAGGCATAAAAAGCTCTATAGTATAAGATAATAATAGAGGAGAGGCATTGGATAACTGAGAAGTCTTTTAAAAAATTGATGATAAAGTTGACAAATTGAGAAGAATCTTTCAATTGACAACAAGACAAATGATAAAAATTTCACGGGAATTTTGTCTCAATCTTTTCATGGAGACAAACTTTCTTTCTCACTCTCACTATCGAATCGATGGACCATAAATCAAAAAGATCCCTTGTTCTTGGGATCCCCTACCCTTGCACCCGCCCCCTCAAGACAATTTTTTTTTTTTTAAATTCATTTAAATAATAACAAAATTAAAAAAAAAAATCCTAAACTCTTGTTTAAATCAGCAATCATAGATGTATTAGAATTTAAAATGGAAATAGCCGTTAAAAATTAACCAAATTAATCCAAATCAACAACTGTGTAATAGAATAAACTTATTAAAATGAAAGAATTTAATCTTTTATTTGAGCAGGAAGATGATGAGAACTTCCCCATGAGCCACGACTCTTTCATTATCAACATGCGAAACGAGTGGTCTGCTTTCAGCAGTGGGGCATGCCATGCATACTCAATTTACTCATGTACCAACCCGACGTTATCTCTTTTCTCAATCTCACATTTTTTTTCCTTCATATTCATAAATCAATTATATTATCAATTTCATAAAAAAATATGTATATTATATTATAAAATTAAAAAAAAAAAAACTTGTTTAAAAAGTAATCAAATTTTTAAAAAATTTAGATATTACAAACACATGGGACATATATTATTTTTGTTTTACCCTCTGTTGTTTCTTCCTCTGATCATCACTATCAATTTGCTCGTCAGACACAGGAGTGGCCGGACCACAGAAGCGATTCTCTTTTGAATTATCGTATTCATGATTCCAACAAGTTGGTAAAAGCTTTGTATTTTTGCTCTTTAATGGGACTCTGTGTCCCTGCCATGAAAACGAAAACTATACAGTAGTTTATCTTTTCTACCAGTTCCAACCCCGTACTCTGCTCTCGTGCATACATATTTTTATTCTTTCAGTTTTGGAATATGTTCGATTTTCATACATATTTATAGATTTTTTCTGCACATCGAACTATAGCAGCTTGACAAGATCGATGACTGGAAAGATATACTTTAAAACTCTCGTTAATTAAAAATTGTTTTTTCCAGGTTAAATTCAGATTTCATTGTCATAAAGAATCGTGAATGCATATATTTTAAACTCAATCTACGACCTTGATTGTCTCTCTATTCCAATTTAAAATTCGATAACAAATAAAAAAAATTGTATGGCTTACCTCTCATTGGGAAGGTATATAAAAAGTTAAACCGACCTACCTCTCATTGGTGGGTATATATTAAATTATGAAATACATATATACTCTTTATTTTTTTGGTATAATATTGTATAATTTAAATCTAAAAAGGAAGTTTTTTTTTTTTTTTTTTAATATTATGCCACTCACCCATGATTTCAGGTGAAAGAATCAATTTCTTTAAACATGTTTTAAGGTTTTTGTGTTGTATAAAATATTCATAAGAACACACCTACCCTTAGAAATGTTGAGATTTTGACTAATAAAATAATTTATTGATTTTGGCTGCATGCAATTATTGAAAATGAAGTGCAATTGT
>JANKKC010042832.1:0-10417 GCA_026225755.1 Bursera bipinnata
ATATATGTGTGTGTGTCACGTGTTTCTTAGTTATTAAATTTGTGAGATAATTAAGGATAAATGATTTTTCGGTTATAAAGAGAGATACTAAAACATTAATATTAAATGTTAGTGATTGATCAATCACACATACATATGAAATTAATTTAGAGGGGCTCTTTGTTTAATGTAATAAGATATCAACAATTAAACTTTTTCAACTCCAAATTAAAAATGATGTGGGTAGTGTAGTGAGTAGTGAGTGACATGTATGAGAGATGAGATCAGAATAATCTAGCTGAAACTAGAATCATTAATTGACAAATTTTATCCATTAATATATTCTTTCACAATTGTTTCTACTTCTTTATTTATCCCATAACGAAAATTCATGCATGTTCATTCATGTGTGTTTCATAATTTCCAGGTACAGAAGTCTAACACACAAGTCAATATATATCCAAAACCTCAGTTTCTCCCCTTTGGTCTGGACTTCAATCTCTTGGTTTCTAGGCCTAATTTTGGTCACTCCATTTCTCGGCTTTATCTCCACCCACCTTGATCATGGCCACAACCAACAACTCATTGCTGCAGCTGCAACAGCCTTTGGTTCCCTCTCATGTCTGCCTGTTGGATTCTTCCGAACTGTATGGATTTTCCCACTCTACATTGCGTCCATTGCTGCAGCTTACGTTATTGCTTCTGCCTCACACACACGCCACCTTGGCCTCATGGTTCGTGGCTTCACAGGACCGACCCTCCAAGCAAGCCAATTGCAACTTAGAAGGAGTGTCTCTAGTTGGTTGTCACTATACTCCACTGCTGCTGGTTGCATAGGCTCTACCATCATATCTGCATTCACTTACCACATGCTTAGGAACAGAGAGTTATCCACTAGCCTCTGGATTGTGTCAATCTTTAGCGGCCTGAAATGGCTAGCTGGAGTAGCTCATGTCTTCTCTATAAGACCGGGAGCAGCTCTTGCCCTTCCTGTGGCCAATTCCCATTTTCTAGCCGTTTTTAAGTACCCACATGCAATTGGAAGCTTGATTGTGGCTTTCCTATCTTCATTCACGTCAATGTGCATTTTCACTGCAGGGATACTTTATTTTGTAGGCTATTTGTGCCTCAGGCCAGTATTTGTTCTCTATTTTTGGCTAATATACTTCATTTTCCCATCATTTTCTCTGCCACTGCTGCAACCACTGCAACATGTTTTAAGAGCAACTGCAGTGAAAATGCAAGTTCTGGGATACCTCTTAGCGATTCTCACTTCAGGAGCGGGATACTATTTCCGGGAACACAACTGGCACAAACATCATATACTGATTTTTGCTGCAATTCAAAGCACTTCAGCTGGGCTTTTGCATGCTTTTGGGCGAGTTTTGATACTTGATTGTGCACCTCATGGCAATGAAGGCGCGTTCTCAATGTCGTACTCGTGGATAAAAGCTCTAGGCACTTGTACAGGCTTTGCAGTAGCATCAGCCATCCCTGGAAATATTGCAACTTCCTTCAGGGTTGCGTTCTGCGCCGCTCTCGCTGGCAAACTTGTTTTGATTTTTGGGAATATCAGTGACACTGGCGGAGCAAAGGCTGCAGGGCATTTGCATCATGAGGATGAGGATGTTGATGAGAGGGGACCATCACCTGTTGCTGGAGTGGATACAAGCATTTTAACAAAGGAACCTGAGCATCATGAGGCTGCAGAGCCTTAGTTCATAACTTCATCAAAAGAGAGAATTACTAATCTCTCTGCTTGTATCAGATATTCTTTTAAATCATTTTTTGCTTTTCGAACTGGAGATACCGTCGTACGTAGCAGGAAAGTTATATTGATTTGCCCTGTTACACTTTGGTGTGCTGCGAATGTATGAATAAAACAAATAAATTCTTTTGTTTTTTTTCATTGCATTGCAATTAACTGCGTGACTCCAGATCTTAACCCTAAACCCTTCAACATCTTGAATTTTTTAGATGATATTTACTTTTCGAAACTTTTTGAAACAGTTGTTAAAAGAAATTAAAAAAATTATTTTTAAAAGAATCAAATATTAAAAATTTTGACAGGTATCCTATAGGCATAGAGCACCAAAAATCGATAAGTATCAAGATAAATGTAATTGTCTCGTCTGAATTTTTCAATTTCAGTTTTGAGACATCCCATTTACTATTATCTAATACTGAAATCTCTATTTTAAAGCCTGGAACAAATGACAAAATATGAAATTGTAAGGCGATTTTGATATTTCTTAAACGAAGGGAAGTATATGATAACAACGAAACCTTGAGGGGGACATGGAATTATTTAAACCTGTCTTTTGGTTTATGAATAATGACATATTAGTCCCCCCAAAGTTCGTCAGTTAGAGCTTCTAGTCCAATTACTCTTCTTGTCTTTGCAAATTGTTACGCAGCAAAATGCAGAGACTCTGCATCAAGCTTCGCTCTTTAACCCTACAAGTACCATCAACCCAAACTCTCTCCTCCTCTCGTCGCCTCCTCCACTCTTCTCCACCCATTCACCAACCCTTCCGGCCTTTCGCCTCTTCAACCAAATGGGGTTCTAGCCCACTTTTCAATAACCCATCTTCACACACAACCCATCGTTGTTCTCCATTTTACTCTTCGCACTTGCCTCTCTCTGTAAGTTTATTGACACAATTTTGTTTTTGCTTGTTGGGTTTCTGTGAAGTGTGAAATGAAATTGAATCTTAGAGAAATTAAGGAATTTTTTTTTTGGCATTTGAAGGAACCTAATTAGTATGCTTATGCTTCATTCTGAGAGATTTCTCTTTGTGTATATAAGTATGCATTTAGTTGGTTCATGTTTATTCATCTTTTAAGTGCGAGAATACCAAAAAAAAAAAAAAAAGAATTATATTAGGCTAGGTGAGAGTTGTATTGTGTTTCTTGATTCAAAATGTTGAAATATTGACTAATGTGTTGTTTTCAGCAACTAAATGGAATGGGAATTGTGTATCTTCTTTTTGTGTTGATCTTTGAGTACCTTATTACTATTATTGTTGTCTCTATTGCATCTATTCTTGTTTTATAGAGAAATTTTTGTTTGGTTTATGCATAGTTGGTTCAAGTGCGCCATGTGTCATCAAGGGAGCGCGGAAAGAAGAGGAAGCCAATGACTCCTGTTACATCTAAAGTGAAGAAAATTAAAATGAAGTCATATTCGTAGGTTTTTACATTTTTTTAATGCTTGAACACATACTCAACATATATTTCATGATGCTATCTCTTAAATTAGATGGATAGTAAGTGTTAGTTCTTTTGGGTCAGGTCTTACAAGTCCAGATTCAAGACGCTGAATGATGGGACTATACGTCGATGGCATGAGGGCAAAAGACACAATGCACACTTGAAGGTATGTTTTTTATTTTCCTTTTCAAACAATTGTGCCGGTTTTCTTGTTTGAATCAAGAAGAAACTTGCTCTAAATTCTAGTATATGCTTGTAACTTTTTTGGTTCTCTTTTCACTCTTAAGGCATCAAGTTATTTTCTGTTGCTCTAGATATGACAGTTATTGGGGAGTAATGAGTTGAGCCCTTGATGTATATAGCATTCTGTTTGGTCTCTTCGGATTATCTGCTAGCGGCGTATATAAATATGTATGTACACCTGTATGTGTACATATTGGTTTGATGCCTTCATTTAATTCATTATAATGCTTCATCTATGTTTTCTTATTCACCATAACTGGGGAAGGTCTAGATCTGATTCTGTTTTAGATTTTTGGGGTTGTTTTACTCAGTAGAAAAAACACATTGTTTTTGTTATTGTGCACAGATTACATTATTGTTTTTTAGAGTTTTTAACCCTCCTTTTCTGGAAGGATTCTGTCTAAACAGTGGATAATTACTCCACTCTTGTACACTCCTTTCACTCTCAACATAATTATTTATGCAGTTACTGGCGGATAGTATAAACATATGACCATTTCCTGTTATCAGAAGCATATAATTGGATGAATATATGCATGTGTGTTTCTTTAATGTGATGAGAAATCCTATTCCCTTTTGGGTGGATTCAATCAACCTTGGAATATCACAAGACCTCATAATCCACATGAATTGCGCAAGTGAAAATTTCATGAGAATCATGAAGATTTTTGGATGCATGAAATTAGTTCTATTAGTGTCTCTTTTAGCAATTATGCTTTGTATGATATTCGCAAAAAAGAACAGAGAGTTTGTAGGTAACTAGTCACCTCCATATCATTGATGAAAGGTGATGCAGAGTGGGCAGGTTGTTGATTTTAGTATTTCCAAGGCAATGATCTAAACTATACTCTTTTTGGGCTTAAGCATAATCCGATTAACTCAAACTCGGCCAACCTGAGTTAAATTTGTTTATCTGATTGGTTTTGGTCACTTGTATAAATAGGTGATGTTGGATTGCATTTTCACCAACTAAACATTTTTGCATGGTTTGGTTAGGCCATAACAAACACAAACTGATGCCTCAAATATATTAGGGTGTGTTTGTTTATGAATTTTATTTTTTTGTTTTCAAAATTAAGCAACGGTAAATGGTTATTTTTGAATTTTAAAAATGGTGTGATTGATATTGATTTGAAATTCATTAGTAAATGTGCATTTTCAAAAAATGTTTTCTGAAAATGAAAACAAACACTCTTATTATCAGGACTTGAAAAAATATTTCTCTCCTCAGCAAAGGATGCCTGTCCCTGAAGCAGATTGATGTGGAATTTAGTGGGAAATTAGAGATTTAGGTAGAAGTTTTTAAGATAAAGAAGAAATAATAGCAAGGGCAGAGAAGAGAAAAGCCAAAGAAAGAAGAAAAGCCAAGAAGAAAAGAGGGGAGATAGCCAAACATGGGCTGCCAAAGCAATTCTGTATTCTCAAAATTTCAGTGTACTAACATAATGATGGACAGTTTTATAGTGGCCAAAAACCCTAAAAACTAGGAAAATAACCATAACTAGGAAACAAATTATTATTTAATAAAAATCCTAACATAATCGAAATCTTAAATGAATTATGAAAACAATCCCAATTCTATTATAAAATCCCTAAAAACTTCGTTAAATAAAACTTTCTAATTTAAATGTCCTCATTACAAATGTTTTTGTCTTTTTACCCTTGAGGCTCCTTGACAAACTCACTGATCAGAACAGGGGTAAATACATAAACACCTTTATGGTATAGCCTAAGTAAAATCTCACCCCTATTATTCATAAAGTGACATAAAGACCCCCACTTTGATATTTTAAGTAACATATAAATCCCAATTTTTTCAATTCAAGATCTCCATGTTTATCAACTATGGGGGTGTCTATGTTACTTTATGAATAATAGGGGTGAGTTTGTTACTTGGGTTATACCATAGGGGTCTATATATTTCCCCCGATCAGAACACCATAATTCTAGTAGGTTAGTTGATTAGATAGAGATCAGGTGTGCATGCATTGAACTTGGTATTGTTGGCAGCATGTCCTGCCACCAATTACTAAGATGGTAGATTGTTTGGGGTGTGTTGAAGCTACTAAAGGTTAACCATGTGACACTTTGAATACATCACATATTGCTTTACCCAATTTGGAAGAGATTGAGGCAAGCTACTGCATATTGGGAGCAAGCATAGCAAGTGCACCCCTTGCTGTTGACTAGATGCAATAATTGAACCTATCAGGCATATTTGGGAATCTGGATTATGTGGTGGGACTATAGTCATAGAACATCTTTGGGTATTCCATGTGGAACTTGACTAGTAGTCTCATTCCTCTCCAAAATATTACCATGTCCATAAGAGAGAAGAATCAAGGCACAACCGTCTTACCAAGATTATTTTGAGCTGTGGTGAGATGAGTGAAAATTCTACACTTTTTTCTGCTGTATTCTAAGAGGGATAGTTGGCAACAATTATTAGTATTGCAGATTGACTAAAAAGCACTTTTACTGTTTCCTTTTACATTGTTAAACAGCATCACACTTATACTAAAGATGCAACTTTGGTTCTTTGACTTTGATGCGATATCATTGTTTTTTAACGAACTCTTTCTCTCTCTTGATAATAATTTTAAGCCCATATTTACATGTATGGATTTTAATTTTCTTGCTTGCCCATGGTCATAATGCTTGCCGCTAATAAATTAGTTTATCAAACTTGGTTCACTGTCGAAACATCAAGAGAAAACATTCACATGTGATGAGAAGTCTAACCATTTGTTTAGTTTTTCAAACTAAGATATAACTTGGAAGCAGAGTTTCATGGTTCTAGTCAATTTTCTTTCTTCTCTTTATTTTTTCATGATCCCTATTTTCAGTTATTCTGTTAAATTCTTATTTATATTTTTTATCTGGATGAAGGATGTTGGGATTCCTTGTTATTGTAGATTAGGCAATCAGGATCATGCTTCTTTAAAGTTGTATGAAATTCCTCAAGTGTGTGCCTTAAAAAGCACTTGAATCAGCTACTTTAAATTGAAACCGTTAACACGTTCTAGATTCGGAATACAATTATGCTTTGCCTCTTTTTGAAGATTCACATATTATATCACCTTCTCTAATATTAAACATGCTTCTAGCAGAAAGTACTGATTTTTTAAGAAGAGTTGCTTTAATTGTGATTTATTAAATTTTTTCGTTTAATGCAGTCAAAAAAATCAAAGAGGAGACTTAGACAACCTGCATTGGTGCCTGCAGCTTATGCCAAGGTGATGAAGAAACTGAACTTCTGTGGTTGAAAGTCTCTTGAACTCCACCATGGTTGCTTCCATAGTGTTAAATCTCTTTTCCTCCCTTTGTGCTCTCCTTCTGCTTACACTCAAACACCTCTCTGCCTGGAACATATAAATGATTTTGTAGTTGAGGGATTGCAATTTTTATGGTGGCTTTTGGACAAAGCAATCTTCATTCATTTATGGATATTTTTGGGAAAGTTAAGGTCGATACTTGATCCTTTGTTCTTGTTAAGGATCCCCATCTCCAAGGAATACTATGTCATTTTCCTTTCATGTAACAAGGAACGTGAACAGTGGCCTTTGTTTTGACATGTTGGCTTATTTTAACTTTGTGATTGGTCTTGAATAAAATAGTTAGAAAATTAAATAGATTTCAACAATGGTCTCAAGGATACACTTTTAACACCTTAAAACTTGTGCATTTTAATTTATTTTAATTATTAATCTACCTTGAGATGTGTATTTTTATTAAAAAATTATTAAATATAATAGAATAATTAATTTAACACAATTTTTAACATAGAATAATGATTTAAATAATTAATTATATATAAATTTTGAGGTTTTACTATGTGTCCTTGTGAGCACAGGTCAAGATTATCTTTTAACATAATTTCATTGATAATGTACACATACCATTATATTGTTAGATGATCAGGGTAAAATAAGGTAACAAGATGATCCAAAGTGTTGGATCAGATGAGACTGAATCTGATCTAAGGTAAGATGGAAGGGTTGCATTGCTTTTAGTTTTTATAATCAATTTTGAAAAAAAAAAATCTAAATATATAAAATGACTTCAAATAGAAAAACAAACAACTCTGCGTTTGAAATGTGCATAACCATGGTTTAAAATAAAACCATGAACCCACCAAATCCGATTGAGAAAGTTAAAAATCCCAAGTGGGTAGCGAAACCAAATAATGGAATTACGAATATTTAATTTTCTCTGATCTTTTTCATCAATTAATTTGATAAATAGTTTTAGAAACAAACATGAAACTGGGTAACATGTGTCAATGGAAGAATAAATATTATATTTAAATAAGAGTAATTAAATATGTAATGTGAAAAATCATGGAGTAACTCCACATCTTTTTGTATAATTAATTTATAAATGTAACATTAATAAATATAAATATACTTAATAATAATTTTATTAGTTGGTATTGACGAGTGTAGACTTTCGAAGGGTAAATAACCTTTGCTACCTTGAAATTTTATAAAATGATAATTCCACCCTTAAATATATTTTTGGAAATAAAAAGGAATATTTTGAAATTTCCATCGGTTGCGCGCACTCAATTCATTTCAAATTAATATTTCAAGTTCCCACCTATACCTCACCACTGTCGTTATCCACTTAGTACTCACTGACGCCCTCACTCGCTCTTTTTTATGTAACGCTCTTCAAATTTATCTCCTCCTTTGGAATCATCGACGCAGAGTCGCAGAAATGAAGCCACGAACAACCACGAGGTCAGACTCGAACTCTCGATCTTTGGTCGCGTTGGCTGAGAAGGAGGAGGAGCAGCCAATGCCGCTGCAAATGTGCGGGGAAAGCAAGCTGCTAAGAAGATCTCCTCGATTCGATACTCCGAATTGCGGCAAGCGCTCGAGAAGTTCTCCGAGATTGAGTGGATCTCGGGAAATTCAAATGCTTGGACAGCAAATGCAGGTAAGAAGATCTCCTAGATTTGCTGTTACTAGTACTCCAAATCTGAAGAAATGTTCTGGAAGGTCTTCGAGATCGAGTGGGGGTGGATCTCGTGGTGATGGTGCTCTGAGAATGCTACTGCTTCATAAGCAAATGCCCGAGAGAGAATCTCCTAGAATTACTGCTCTGATTACTGACGCCGTCGGCTTGAGAAGGTCTCCGAGATTGAGTGGAGTTTATGTGAAAGGTAATAATAAGCTTCCTACAAGGTCATCGAGATCTGCTGCCAAACGGAGTATGAAAACTGCTTTAACTAAGGTATATATTTATTTTTGGTTAATTTTTCCATTTTGTGAATTTAATTTTCTGTTTGGGGCTAAAAAAGAAGAAAACAACTTCTTATTTTGAATGTTTTTCAAAGTAATATATATGAAATAACTCCTTTCCTTAGTTTGTTCATAAATTCATGTATTAAATTAGAATGTTTATGGCATTTATGTGCTAACCCCTTGGCGGCGCCACATAACTCATTTTTTTGACCTACCAAGCTTGTAGGGTTGTCTGGGATGGGGAAGCCCCATTTTACAACTCGGAGAAAAAAAGGAAGGTCGAGGTGTTTCTAGATAGTGGATATAAAAAATAAAAATAAAAATGCTAATTTTACTTAGAATGCTTTACTAGTTTTGGGGCTACAAAGAAGAAAACATTTCTTTTGTGATTGTCAAGGAAAGAAAGGATAAAAAGATTTTGGTAATCTGATATTTGAGAAATAAAATCCTGAGAAATACTTAACATTTGACACAATTTTAGAATCTTTTAAACTTTGGTAGCCATCCCTTATAAATGTTAAATATACTTGTACCTATCATATTGAAACAGGGAGAGAAAAACAAAGGTGCTCTCACAAATCTCTATAAATGTCTCTCAAGTTACAGGTTTCCAATATTTTTTTAACTTCCATTTATGGGTTGAATTTCCTTTTTTAGGCAATTGTCTTGCAAATTTGTCTTGCAATTTTAAGACTCTCATCTAATCTTTATCTTGCAATAAAAAGTTATTGTCTTACATATGTATCCTATAATTTCAAGACCATATCCTGTAATTTGAAGATTTGAACACAACATTTTACAATTCTAATACAATATCTTGCCAATTTTAGACTAAAAAAAAAAAATCATATTCCAAGGATATTCGGGTCATTTCTCTTGTAAAAGAGGTTCAAATTAAATTTTCAGGTGGGTGTCAATACTCAGTTGAAGAGGATGGGGAAAGGTTAAGTGATGAAATGTTCACTGATAATTGTCATATTTCTTTTTTGAAAGAAGATAGAGGCCTCCGCTTCTTCAGAGAAGAAACAAAAGAAACAGAAACGGAGCGATGCTTCATACTTAATTGGAAATCCAATCCCTGCTGATGAAGCTCAAAAAAGATGGGGTTGGCGATATGAAATGAAGGTAATCAATCAACTTTTCTTTTATTTTGATTTCATCTAACTCAGGTAAAATACCTTTTTTGTTTTGGGTTTAGTGTTTTATGTCTCCTTTCTTTAGAATTGAAAATAGTCTTAACGATTATTGGAATTTTGACTATTAGCTTAAGATTTTGAGTCAATCGTTTACCGTTGAAATATGGGGATCAAATAATGCATGGTGACATACATGGTTTCCACGTGGTAAGGTGTACCACAAAGTTGGTGCACTGCACACATGGAAGTTACGTGTCTCTACTTACTGCCAGTTCTTGGTTTAAGGGCTGTCTTTGGGCATATTTAATTATTGCTTGACAATGAAGGCTAAGAACTGTTTAAGGTTGAGCTATGAAGGCTTAATGTGGTCATGTCAGGTTTCAGCTGGAAGGAACATAATCTCTGTTGAACTTGGAATTGTCTTGTTCAGATGTGGACACTCTTCCTAAGAAAATTTAGTCTTTTTCTTCATGAGTTATGGGGGTTACTTTTGTTGCTGCCCATGTGTTCCAATGGTTTTATTTATCTATGATTCTCGTCTTCTTCTTGGAGGGGTTTCCCACTTTTCTATTAGCCTATCTCTTGGTTTGTATTTTT
>JANKKC010042833.1:0-10419 GCA_026225755.1 Bursera bipinnata
GTCAGAACTCCGAGAGGTTATATGGAAAGAACTGCGTTCCAGGAGGATGATGATTTTGATGTTCCTGATCCAGCGACTATCTTGGGGTGTACTGTTGCCATATGGTTGCTATCAATAATTTCTTCTTTCCATATGAAGAACAAACTTGCTGTAATGGAAGCTGGTGGACTTGAGGCTCTCTCTGATAAGCTTGCCAAATATACTTCCAATCCACAGGTTTGGCCTGATTTAGCCCTTACTATTACTGAGTACTTTACACCCTCTCTCTCACACACGTGCGCATGCACACGCACACATACAGACATTGTCCATCTGTGCCATGTGGGTTAAATTCTTAGGAACCCGAGGTCTTATTGTCTCGGTTATATACCTTTACCTTTTTTGTTTAGCTTCAATTACATATATGATAGGGTTATGCATGTTTGGCTTTATGATTGGTG
Source organism: Bursera bipinnata (assembly GCA_026225755.1). Taxonomy (NCBI): domain Eukaryota; kingdom Viridiplantae; phylum Streptophyta; class Magnoliopsida; order Sapindales; family Burseraceae; genus Bursera; species Bursera bipinnata. The sequence continues at coordinate 441 of JANKKC010042833.1, forward strand.
GCTGAATCAAAACCCATGTTGCTTTGCAGGCTGAATTTGAAGATACAGAGGGTATATGGATTACTGCCATGCTCATGGCCATTTTGTTCCAAGATGAAAATGTTGTGCTATCTCATGCAACAATGCGCATCATACCATCACTGGCTCTTCTGCTGAGATCTGATGAAATGATTGATAGATTTTTTGCTGCCCAGGCAATGGCTAGTCTTGTTTCTAGTGGAAGTAAGGGAATAAATCTTGCTATTGCAAATTCAGGTGCTGTTGCTGGGTTGATCACCTTAATTGGTTACATAGAATCAGATTTGCCTAACCTTGTAGCTTTGTCAGAAGAATTTTTCTTGGTGAGAAATCCTGATCAAGTTGTTTTGGAACAACTTTTTGAAATTGAGGATATAAGAGTTGGCTCTACTGCACGCAAGTCTATTCCTCTATTAGTGGATCTCTTGAGACCGATACCAGACAGGCCAGGTGCCCCTCCTATTTCTGTTCGACTCTTGACCCGCATTGCAGATGGAAGTGATACAAATAAATTAATCATGGCTGAAGCTGGAGCTCTGGATGCTTTAACGAAGTACCTATCATTGAGCCCTCAAGACTCAACGGAGGCCACCATATCTGAATTATTGAGAATATTGTATAGCAATCCTGATCTTATCCGGTATGAAGCATCACTTAGTTCATTGAACCAACTAATAGCTGTTCTGCATCTGGGCTCAAGAGGTGCTAGACTTAGCGCAGCAAGGGCCCTCCATGAGCTTTTTGATGCAGAGAACATTAGAGATTCCGAATTAGCCAGGCAGGCTTTTCAGCCGCTGGTTGACATGCTTAATTCTGCTTCAGAGTGTGAGCAAGAGGTTGCTCTTGTTGCTTTGATCAAGTTGACATCAGGAAATACTTCGAATGCAGGTTTCTTGACTGATGTGGAAGGAAACCCACTTGAGAGTCTATACAAAATTTTATCTTCTGCTTCATCCTTGGAATTGAAGAGAAATGCTGCAGAACTTCTTTTCGTTATGTTTGGTAATACAAAACTCAAAGCAACTCCCATTGCTTCTGAATGCATACAACCCCTTATATTGCTCATGCAATCTGATACAAGTTCAGCCGTGGAATCAGCAGTTTGTGCTTTTGATAGATTGTTGGAGGATGAACAACAGGTCGAACTTGCAGCCTCTTATGATGTAGTAGATCACCTTGTTAGCTTGATTTCTGGTGCCAACCATCGACTCGCTGAGGGTAGCATATGTGCTCTTATAAAGTTAGGGAAAGACCGGAATCCATGCAAATTGGAAATGGTCAAAGCTGGTGTTATTGATAACTGTCTTGATCTACTCTCGGTTGCACCCAGTTCTTTGTGTTCCTCTATAGCAGAACTCTTCCGGATTTTAACGAATAGCAGTGCAGTTGCTAGGAGTTTTGATGCTGCAAAAATAGTAGAACCACTTTTTATGGTCTTACTTCGCCCTGATTTCAATATGTGGGGACAGCATAGTGCACTGCAAGCACTTGTGAATATTTTGGAAAAACCACAAAGCCTTGCAACTCTCAAGCTGACTCCCAGCCAGGTCATTGAGCCTTTGATTTCATTTTTGGAGTCTCCGGCTCAAGCCATCCAGCAGCTTGGCACAGAATTGCTCACTCATCTACTTGCACAGGAACATTTCCAGCAGGATATCACCACAAAAGGTGCAGTTGTGCCACTTGTTCAGCTTGCTGGAATTGGAATATTGAATCTACAGCAAACAGCAGTAAAAGCATTAGAAAAAATCTCAAAGAGCTGGCCAAAAGCAGTTGCTGATGCTGGAGGTATTTTTGAGCTTGCAAAGGTTATTATTCAAGAAGATCCTCAACCACCTCGTGCATTGTGGGAATCTGCTGCTTTGGTACTCTCCAACGTACTTTGTTTCAATGCTAAGTACTATTTTGAAGTCCCCGTGGTGGTTCTGGTCAAAATGTTGCACTCAACAATGGAGAGTACCATCACTGTGGCTCTCAATGCCTTACTTGTCCATGAGAGGACTGATGCTTCAAGTGCCGAACAGATGACTCAAGCTGGTGCCATAGATGTTTTGCTGGATTTATTAAGATCTCATCAGTGTGAAGAAGCATCGGGAAGATTACTTGAATCTTTGTTTAACAACATGAGGATACGAGAGATGAAGGTTTCCAAGTATGCAATTGCACCTTTATCACAGTATCTGTTAGACCCCCAAACCAGATCAGAATCTGGCAGGCTTCTTGCAGCTCTAGCCCTTGGAGACCTCTCTCAACATGAGGGGCTTGCTAGAGCCAGTGATTCTGTTTCTGCATGTCGTGCACTGATAAGCTTACTTGAGGATCAGACAACAGAAGAAATGAAAATGGTGGCAATTTGTGCACTACAGAACTTTGTGATGCGTAGTAGAACTAATAGGAGAGCTGTTGCAGAAGCAGGTGGCATATTAGTTGTTCAAGAGCTATTGCTGTCTCCAAATGCTGAAGTTGCAGGGCAGGCAGCCCTACTAATCAAATTTTTATTTTCCAATCACACGCTCCAAGAATATGTATCAAATGAGCTTATCAGATCTTTGACAGGTATGTTTGTAATTGTGACAGTCAGATACCTCTGTGTCATATATTGATATTTTCTACCAAAATATTTGTAGCTTCAGGTTAGATGTTTTATTCTACTTACATTCATGCAATAAAGTTATCCTTAAAAAAAAAAAGAGCCCTTATTTTAGGCCTATCCATTGACAAGTGATTATTTACATGAATTTAACTACTGTCATTGATGATATCTAATTTTATGTACTGAAAAGTGAATCATATTTTTGCGGAATTATTAGTAACTCCTCACTTTTTGCACCTCAGGAAACTCCAAAGACAAATATATATAGCTATAATTGGTTTTTTTTGTTTTCATTTGGTTTGAGTACTTTTATCTAGTGTGATTATTACTTGTTTCTTAGCCTGGTTTCCATTCAAATAGTGAAACTTTGCAATGCTTTGTTTTACAGCTGCACTAGAAAGAGAGTTGTGGTCCACAGCAACCATTAATGAGGAGGTTTTGAGGACCTTAAATGTGATATTTATGAACTTTCCTAAGCTTCATATTTCTGAAGCAGCTACCCTTTGCATCCCTCATTTGGTTGGAGCACTCAAGTCTGGCAGTGAAGCTGCTCAGGAGTCTGTATTGGACACCTTATGCTTGTTACAACAGTCTTGGTCAACCATGCCAATAGATATTGCCAAATCTCAAGCCATGATTGCTGCCGAAGCTATTCCTATTCTGCAAATGCTGATGAAAACCTGCCCGCCTAGTTTTCATGAGAGAGCGGACAGCCTGTTACACTGCCTACCTGGGTGTTTGACTGTTACCATTAAGCGTGGTAACAATTTAAAGCAGACCATGGGAACCACTAATGCTTTTTGTCGATTGACAATTGGCAATGGTCCTCCACGACAAACCAAGGTAATAGTTCTGTTGAAGATTATGTGCAGAAAGAAACCATATAGTCATAGTATGTTGGGTTTTTTATTTACTTATTTCTTTAAATTACTTTGAATTAATAGAAACTAACACTTGTGGGGAATATCTTTCTTTAATTAAAATATTTTTGGAAGTTGAGAAATAAATGTGACATATTATTGAAAATATCCATGTTTTGCCTTGATTATGGAATAGAGGAGGCTAAAATCAAATGAATTCAACATTGTTTGCTATAATTTTTCCAGTTGTATATTAATTTCTTTTAGTATGGACCTGCTACTGTGTTTCATATTCAATAACTCTTTTATTATTGTTAGGTTGTCAACCACAGTATTTCTCCAGAATGGAAAGAAGGTTTCACGTGGGCCTTTGATGTACCTCCAAAGGGACAAAAACTCCACATCATGTGCAAAAGCAAAAATACATTCGGAAAGGTAATTAGATGTCCAATCTTATGCTTTCTCAGTTGTTTCAATTATCGATAAGGTGCTAATCATTGTATGGCTACAAAAGGCACTCAGGATACTGGAAATACTTTAAAATGTCAATTACAAGAAAACAACCATAGTTTTTTTGTCTATACGATTAACCGTTACCAATGTCTCGCTATCATAGTTTGATGCCCTCATAAAAACTATTGCTTTGGGATTTCTAATTGGAATGTTGGGCTTTTACAGACAACTCTTGGTAAAGTGACTATCCAAATTGACAAAGTTGTGACAGAAGGAGTATATAGTGGTTTATTCAGCCTAAATCATGACAGCAACAAAGATGGCTCCTCCAGAACTCTTGAAATTGAAATTATTTGGTCCAACAGGATATCAAATGAAAGCATATAAAGGGGCATATAATTAATTCTCTCTATGCACACAGATTGAAGTCAGGTACAGAAGTTACTGACAAAGCTGAACAGAGAAGCTCGGACGGTGCAGGTGGTTGGCTTGCTTGTAAGTAAATTATATCTTACAAAAGATCTAGTTTTGTAGTATGGAAGATTATGGTGCTTAAGATGTAAAGTATAAAATGTTGATTAATTTATGGAGGTGACAAGGGTCGAAAGGGCTTCCCACGATAGAGGTTTAAAGGTGTTTACAAGTTCGATGTACAGATGAGTCTGTAGGTTTCTAGCTACTTGGAAGTTTTAGAAAAATATGGCATTGTGAAAATGGGCTTTTGGCACAAAGTGCTGCCTTTTTAGTGGTGAAAATAGGCTGTACGTGTGCTTTTATGTTGCTACTGTGGCAAGATAATTTTACAAAGAAGGTTTCATAATATCAGAGATGCCCCCGTTGTTTACAAACTTTGTTGCCTCAACTGTTTTATATCTTTTAAATCATTTGATGTCCAAGGCCTTTTTGTAATCCTACGTGAATGGCTTCTTATACTTCATCATTTTCTCATGTTAAATGGATAATCTTGTGTAAGAGTATACATGTATATCCTAAAATTATTTTGTGGGGAGGGCAGCAGCGGCGCTGTGTGGGGACATGGGGGATTGTCTACTAAGGTAAGAAGTTTGAAGTTACGGGGCAAGCGATATCTGTTAAAATTAGTTAAAAGTTATTTACAGCAAAATTTATGTATTATGCATCTGTTAAAAGTCATGTAGCATCCACATTGGAGAACCATATCTGTTGTCATGCACTCTGCACTAATCACCAACCTTATTCTCAAAACAAAATAATTGATGAAACAATGAACATTTAAGACATCAACGATACTGCCCTGTCATGCACTGAAACCTTGATGCTAGTTCAGGATGACAACCAAGGTGAACATTAAAATAAAAAGTTGTTTATAGATTTTCATGTGAGTTTAGCAAAGTGGCAGATCGTGCAGGCAGAAATAAGAACCTTCATCTAAAAAGGCATCTGGAGATGCATTTAGATGTAGAATCTGAGATCCCCGCATGAATATGGGGAGGCTTACATCAGTACCACTAACACTTGCAAACTTACTACTTTACATTCTTTTAACTATTCACTACTAATACATTCGCCAAGATTCAAAAGTCTCGAACATCAGAAATCGAACAAAATAACATATTGGAAACTTGTTCACCAGTGTCAAGGTAGGTAACTCAGAAGTGCAATGGCAACGAAATATATGTCCAAAACTCCAAACTTGAATAGTATCTCTAGTTTGCAGCAGCAACAAGTGCAGATCGAGCTTGTGTAAAAGTAGAAATGAGTGATCCAAGCTGTAACTTATCATTGCATCCAAAACTCAGCCGATACCTACAAATTTTAAGAATCATACAATTAATGCAAATGAAACCTCAACTAGTCCCAACTACAATCAGAATGGCAATTATCAAAAGCTCTCAACAAAAGTCCAAATGCCAAAAGGGCTTCATAATGTAAAATGAAACTAGTTACAGTATATCTTAAAGTGAAACAATCATTACTTTGAGCATCTATTTGTGTTATCATAAACAAAGAAGGCATATATGGTTAATGAGACATAGGTACTTACTCAATGTCAGCCAAATCATTAATCAGCCGAACTCGGACATCTGATGGCATCTTAATCCTAAAAACAAACCTGTCAAAAATAAATGCTGGAGGGATGAGATCATGGAAATTAAATTATTCCATGCAGTAGATATTTATAATTACACAGAGCACTTACATTGTTACTTCTCTTATAATATCTACCAAGGCCAATCCTTTCCTTGTCTTGATTTCAGATATTCCTGTTAAAGCATGGTAAAATAAAACATCAGAATTTAAGACAGCTTCAGAATACTGAATCACAACAACTGTATAATAGTGAGAGCATTAAATACGTTTGAAACTGTCTACAAATGATTCATTCAGAAGCCAGTAAGATATCTGCTCAATGTCACTAGGCAAAGGGTTTCCAGTGCAAAGGTATACAGCTTCTTCCGTAATTTGCTGAGAAGCCATATGTGTTGACTGCATATATAAAAGAACAGTTTAGTAAAGTGATTTTGGATCTACTCATGAAGAGATGGACAAACACAAGAATATTAAATGGGTTTCTACCAAGCCAGTTTAAATAAACGAACAAGAAAAATTAGCATCGACTATTATAGACAATTTCTTGTATAGAGAGATTTTACCAATATGACATTATGTATGTGAAAAATAAATATAAAATAAAAAATCTACATATATTCATCGCAATCAAGTAAAACCACGCAACTAAGTGAGAAATCTTAAACCTGCAAAATGTTCAAGGCCTTTCTCATGTCGCCATTACTTAGCCGTACAAGTGCCGCTAAGCCACTCTCAGTTACATCAAGCCTATTATGATGAGGAAGAAAGGGTTAACAAGTATAAAAGGATCACCTTTTTTTTTTTTTTTNACTTTTTTTTTTTTTTTTTTTTTTTTTTTTTTCAGAATTAGTGTAGTATTATAGCTTAACCAATGTAAAAAATATGAACATTTAGTTGACTAATATTCTTATTTTCAATAATATGATAAAGGACATCACCAAAATCCTTTTCAACTTATATGAGGTGAGTCCCAGAAGAAGTTCTTAGTTTGCCACTCCTTAGTAATTCCTTTCAATTTGAGTCCAATTAAGCTTTCAAATTCATGCACCAGAAAGGGCTAGTAAACTGTTGCAAGAAATAAACTTTCAAGCATGCCAAGAGATGAATTATGAGGACAAGCAGTGCTAGAACAAAACTTATATTTTGTCCTCCAATGGAAATTTGTCACAAATACAAGACAGTGTTATTTATTACCATAAAAAATTGCCTCCACAAAGAACAACCAATATGCAACCATAGGGTTGAAAAACATAATAATTTGTTGTGGTACATTCATATCATAACACATAAACAGTTAAGAACTATATGAGGATGCTAAAAAAATGTTTGATAATGCTGCGAAATTTATAATTCAAGTTTAGGAAATAATAAACTATAATGACTTCAGTACACAGGAGAGTACCGAGAATATCATAACCATGACTAAATAAATGAAATGAATAGAAAAAGTTACCCTTCTGACTTTATAACATGTTTGAGTCGCTCAGTGACATGAGCAGGTTCAAGAGGAGCGAACCGGAATCTAGTACATCTAGACTGTAGCGCTGGAATAATCTTGTTGACATGATTACATATAAGTGTGAACCTAGTGCTCTTCGTGTATTTCTCAATCACTACACCACAAACATTTCACAAATAAAACAGAAGGGGAGATGTGAAACTTGAGTGGGTAAATGAAAAAATAATAATACTGCAAATGAGAAACTGTTCAAACCTCTACGCAAGGCAAACTGAGCATCCTTTGTCATGGCATCTGCCTCATCAAGCAAGACCAACTTCACTGATGCCTTTGCCCTGTAAAAATAATAACGCTTTAGTAATCAGCACTGTTGCTTCAGTTACATTTGGCTAGGACCTTGTCAAGCTCAAAGAAATTTACCATGACTCTGTGTCAAAAGTCATGGTAAATGTACAACTTCGCCAGATATTATATCAAAGTTGAAAGCAGAAACATAACATGGATAGACACAATGAAATTCTAGCATCCCTAACTGATTCTCGGATATGTCATCAGTGACAGCGCTGAAATGCCACGATGTGGAAGGGGAGAAAAACCATTCATATAAAATGCCCAACTATTCATACAATTTTTGGAAATCATTCAACGTCCATGAACTGAAACCAGCCAAACTAAGTTCCTATTGAGGATAGAAGAATAGAACCAAAAATGCCCAACTATTCAAACAATGTTTGGAAATCATTCAACGCTCCATTAACTGAAACCAGCCAAACTAAGTTCCTATCAATCATGAGTTGCCACAATTACCATAAGCTCGACCGAATTTGCAAGTAAACTGAAAATCATTAACCGATAATTGGTAAATAAACCACATTCAGGCAATACCAATTCTCCTTTCTCACATACCAGCCCACACAGACACAACACGCCCCTCCCATTTCCACAGCATGACTAAAGACACTATCAGACTTCTCATAATTTCTGAAATGGCACAGCATAAAGAGAGCAAACCACATGCTCATAAGGGTTACTTTACCCAAACGAGAAGCTTTGAGTGCTGGCAAAATCTTGAATCTGTTGCCGCACGACATCAATTCCTCTATCATCAGACGCATTAAGCTCCAGAATCATGTTGTGGTACTGCGCTCCGTAAAGCTTCCGCGCGACGGCGAGAATAGTAGACGTTTTTCCCGTGCCAGGAGGGCCGTACAACAGGAGATGCGGCAATCTGTTCTCGCTCGTCAGCCTATCAACTATTTAATCCCAGTAATTAACAAAAACCCTAGAAAAAAAAAAAGCAAGAGAGAGAGAGAGAGAGGGAGATTACTGGTGTCGACAATGTCGCGGTGAGCGGCGACATCGTCGAGGGACTGAGGGCGGTACTTCTCGACCCAAGGAGTGGCTCTGGAGTCAGGTGGTGAGCCGGAGAGAACGACGACGTCTTTGCCCTTGTTGTTGGGTTTGAAGTGGTTCTCGTCTTCGTCGATGTCCATGACTGAGACCTCCTCTGCCTCCGTCATCCTGTTTGCTGGATGCTCTTCCTCTCACACTCTCCGCTATTCACACTACTCTCTCGCTCTCTGCACGGGTAGTAGTGAAAGACGTTACTGTGAATCATGCAATGGCGCCAAAGCCAATCAGGTTTAGAGGCGGGCGAGTTGTTGGGGTGCTGAAGCGGGCTGGTTTTCGGGCCGGGTTCGAACAATCCGCTAGTGCAATTATTTACATTTCTATATCAATTGTTACTATCTAGTAAGAATGCCGATGAATGCCATTCATTAATTTTCTGAAAATTAATAAATAACTAATACAACTCAATATTAATTACATATATAATCAAATACAATATTTACGTGTTGATGCCATGCGTGTACAGATAAGAGATGTAAAAGATTATTGAAATAATATTTATGTGCTACATCACACGTATTAGTCAAAATCAAAAGGCGAAAGCGTTAGATTATTTAATACATGAAAATGCTTTACTGGCATAGTGAATAACTTATCAATTAACAATCCATCAATTAATATCAATTGACAAGACAATAAGATCTCCGCCCATCATCAATTAAATGTGTTCAAGAAAAGTGTTGCTAAGGAAATGCTAAGTCATGTTACCTTGCGTCACTGGAAAATGTTGTTAGGATTCGCTCGTGGACCCTCACGGACCTAACCAAATAATAAATAATAATAAAGTTTTAATTTAATTTTGCCAGTTTACTTGAAAGTGTATATATATATATATATATATATATATAGTAATAATGGACAATTTAAAATATAACCAAAATGTTATGGAATAATTTAAAATAATTATATTTAAAAAAAAATTAAATATTATAATCACAACAAACCCGAAAGAGCACTTGAGTTTTTTTTTTAACATGGGAGTAAAAAACGAAAAGGAAAGATTAATTATCTAATATTTAAATAAAAAATATATATATATTTAAAAAAAAATCTCACAATCAATTATTATTTTCTTATAATTTATGAGTCGGGCCTACAATTTATTACCAAAATTTG
>JANKKC010042834.1:0-10419 GCA_026225755.1 Bursera bipinnata
TATGTCGGCAGCCTAGAGCTAGTAATGATTAACTAAGTCCTAGAAAATTTTTGGCAATTGTGATAGATTTATTAATATTAAAATTCTGAAACCAATTTCTTAAAAATCCGTGAATAGAATAATACTATTGATTTCAAGTTAGTTTCTCAAATTGTGTATCCCGAGTGAAATACTTTGATTTATTCTTGTAATTTAGATGTTAATATTGCAAATAACTTACGAAGTTCATAATATGTTAATTGAGATGTAAAATCCGAGATAAAAATTTAAAAAATATAATATTATTCTTTGAATTAAATTCAGAATTTATCAAAAATTTATCTTGTAAAATGAATCATTCGGAGAAATTTTAATAAGCCTGCATTTGTCTAAATTCATGGAATACAATACCTATTAAAGTTTAATAAACTCAGTGACGATGAGGAAATCCAAAATCTTGTCTAGCAATTAATGTCCTTGAAGCAATTTAAGACATGACATGAAGACACAATCAACAATAAAAATTAGGTAACCTGTTATGAAATGATTTGAATTGTTGAAAATTAATGGAAAATCTCCACACGTAAGTGGAAAGCAATCATACTACTTGTGACGACGCATGAAAGATTCTGTTTTTATTTGAATACGAGTTTCTTTAAAATTTATAGTCAATTCAAATTTCAGAGAACATGTTAATATTTTTTAATTTGGCTGGTTATCCATAATATATATATATAGATATATATTTTATTGAGTTGGTGTTGATACTAATTATTATAAATCTAATCATTTATTATTTTGAATATTTGTTTTCCAGTCTCAAGTTGCGTATCTCATTCATGCTGATTCGAATTAGTCAATTAAAATTAGGCATGAATGGATAGATCAAGTGTGTTATGCGATGAAAAAGATTTAAAAAATTGTAGAGAATAAATAAATTAAGAAGAAAATGCGCCCTTTTCCCAAATTTGAATTAATTTTCTAACACCAATTAAACAGCTCGAGACCATCATATTTCTTTAATGTATGCATATTTGATATATAGGTTAGAATAAATAAAAATATAATTAAACAAAAGGTAGAAACTTTATTTCATATTATTTGGGTATTATTAGTCTGTAACTTTACCTTTAAAATTTAATTTATTTTCTCTCCTTTCTATATCTTTCATATTAACTAACAATTATATTCACTCAATTTGCTCAAATGAAAATTAGATCATAAGAAGATTCTAATTCTTAATTAATATATGTGTGTACAAGAAAGCAAACTCAATAATTAATGAGGTTGAAAAGTGCACCATTCAAAATATTGACTTCAACAAATTTTAATTAATTCAATATTATAGATACTGGGATACACAGAATCGAAATTTCTGGTTTCAGGGCTTGGCTCAGAACTTATTTTAATGGAGTATTAGGTGTTCAAATCTTCTCTATTTCTCAAGCAAAGAAGAGATATCTAAATATAATATTAATAATTGACATGCATGCATGCATAGCTTGGGAAACACAGCCGACGAACTCAGCCATGATGTGGGTCAGTAAGAAAAGGGATATATGTATATATTGAGGTAACATACGCGAGAGGTAGTGACAACTGACAACATCAATGATATGGCAAAGGTGGGTTCAAATTTATTCAAATGCGGCCACATTCGATCTCTACGCTAGAAGGAGTCTTGAAATTTGGATCGATGTTTACGTCAAGTCTTTGTCTCTCATGTATCAATGGCTTTGGTAAATGAATGATATGTAACCCTTACCTGGTCTTCTTTATTATTAACTGTCAATTGCTTAATTTTGCCCTTATCATCAGCAACAACTTTGATCTGGTTGAGCGAAATTAAAGTACTTGCGCATCATATATACTTTAAAATAAACAAATAAATGATGCCAAGAACAAGAAACAAACTAATGCATGAAATCCTATATAATAAAAGAGTAGTTTGGTGAAAGGGAGATGAACTGTGCAATGGCGACACTTAAAAAGATTAGTTGGGGATTGATTTATCTGAAAGATCTCGAAAAGCATTTCCCATTAAAAAAATAAACAATATGGCCAAAATTTCAGGTATCTTGATGATGTTAGACGGCTGAATTGGGAAGCATTTACAGAGGCGGCTACAAGACCAGTGCCCCTTCTTGGAGTAACGGATTTGCAATTTCTTGAACAAATCTTCCCGAGAAGAGAGTATATATTGATAAATGTTTTAATAATATCCAGTTCAGGTTTAATTAATTGTTAGTTGACAAACTGTAACATTACTTGTCAGAGGAAGCAACAACTCAATCTCTGCCAACCTCACTTGCCATTCTATATATGCTCTTTCTTTATTTCCGGAGACATTGGTGAGGGGAAAATAGAAAATTCACCTCCATTAATTTTCTTCATGACTTGTCAAAGGATGCAAAAACTCACTGTCAACCTCCATTGTCACCCATGCAACTTCCCGCTCTTAAGCTACATTGGATAACTCTTCTCTTCTCCTTGAACATCACAACTTTTGCTCGGCATGTTATCTTCTTCTTCTTGTTTAATGTGGAATTAAGTCGAAATGCATCAATCAGCGTCAGTGGTGTAATAGATTTCCGTAGAAAAACTATTTTTTCAAGGCAGCTAATGCAATTTCAAAGTCTTCTCTAAATTTAATTTTATCTTAAAATTAGCAGACATGAATCGATTTCCCCTTATAATTGTTTATTCATAGAGTTGCGCTGATTTGGTTATAATTAAAGACACAAAAGAAACTTAGGCTAAAAAACTTTGTTCGACTATAAACGTACAAATAAATAATTATTTTATAGTTAGAAAAATTTCCCTTCACCATTTTAAAATTTTAATTAATTAAGATATAAACATAGACCTTGCATTAATTCCAATGATAGTTATTGTCACAGCGTGGAATTTTTTATAGAAATGTTTCCTTCTCTATGTTGAATTCTGAACATAAATATCAATTCTGAATTCGATTTCTCTTCTCCATAAGCATCTATTGCTCATTGACCACCTCCTTCTTTCAACCACAATTTTCAAGCAAGTCACCGTGCTGCCAAAGTTTAGACAATATATTATTAAACATAGAAATGAAACCCCAGAACATATATTTTTTCCACTTGACGATAATATATATAATAAAAGTATTATTGTAAGTTTCTGAGGAAGAAGCATGCTAAACCTATATTATTTAATATATAGCTCGTTATAATCACATCAAAATCAGTCGTTAGAAGTGGGTTACGGCTTCGGTCCCACGTTCAAGACTGAATAGTTTTCGTGTGTCGATATGCTTAGAACAAACATCTAATTAATTTAAATTCATATTAATAGTTGTTAAGGGAGGTTTCTTCTGGATTTGTTCCAAAGAAATTAAAGTGTTTTGACCCTTTTGTTATGTGCCAAATGTAACCTACTCTTATACTGGTTTAACTTTGCTGCCGATGTGTCCTCTCTCGGCAGCTTGAATTATACGTACAGAAGGTGGCAAACTGCAGTGTTGTACGTATAAGTCGTCATTTGCCTTGTTGAGTAATATAAGTTGAAATTTTGGCACGTACTTCCATGGTTACAAAAATACCCTCCGACCGCGAATGCATACACTTAATTAATTATAGTTGCTTTCGAAGAAAAAGAAAAAAAACAGATTTTGTTTGCGTTCATTGAACCTTAACATGTATGAAGTAACTGTGGTAGAAAGAAGTCAATTAGGATTATATGTTAATTAATTATTAATTATATGCTTTAAATTGCGAATGCCAACAAATTATGATATATAATCTAACTTGAGGTACACACACGGTACATTAAAATGTATAAATAAATGTCATTTTAGAACATATATATATATGTATGCATTGAGTGTTGGTGATGAACCGGTTTAAGGTTTTTCTTATTGGCTAGCTTCATTTAGGTCAAGCTTGATCTTGAATAGTCAAATATATACAAATCCAAGTTTTATCTTGATAAAAACGAGCAGAACAATCAAATATAACCTCGACATTTTGGTCAATTATAACGGAAATTGTACACAATTGCCAACAGTTTTTCATACCTAATCTTACACAAGAATAAATCACTCCTAAATAAGGTAAATTCACCACCATTGGAGGATAAAAATTCATAATCAAATAAATAAACATATATATAGTTATAAATTCATCACCATTGGAGATACGAATTCATATATATGTATATATAATTGCAGTTAGAATTAAATAAGTTGGAATACTTTTTATAATTAAGATATAACATGAACAAAAGGATATATTAGTAATTTCAACCAACGATGAATACTCTAACACAGATGTCAATATATGACATCTCGTGGGGAAATTTAATGCTTCTCCATTACACTAAGCTTTATGATCTCACAGACGTCACTTAGGCCTCAGCCGCTTTCTATTTAAGCAGCCTCTAACTACTAGATTTCCAAGTTTCCAACGCTTATGATCCCTTTCCTTAATCTTCTATTCACAATCTAATCAAAGGTTTGAAACTCTTGCTCTCTCTCTCTCTCCGATTTCTTCAATTGTATGCCGACTTAATTGCAATGTGATAAAAATGAACATGTACAATTTCTCCCAAGTTTGTCATTTGAGAAACTATCTAATCGATCATCCACCTCTATGCATGCAGGGATATCGATGATGGGAAGATCACCAAGTAGTTCCGACGATAGTGGCCTAAAGAAGGGGCCATGGACTCCAGAAGAGGATAAAAAGCTTATTGATTACATTCAGCAACACGGCCATGGAAGTTGGAGAGCACTTCCAAGGCTAGCTGGCTTGAACAGATGTGGAAAGAGTTGTCGTCTGAGATGGACTAACTATTTGAGGCCTGATATCAAAAGAGGAAGATTCTCTGAAGAAGAAGAGCAAATGATTATCAACCTCCATTCAGTTCTTGGAAATAAGTGAGTTCCTCTCAGTACTCTTTTACTGGATGCATCCTATTGCTTAAATATCATGTAAACGATAATTATTTTCTACTATACACGCTTATTACACTTCTAAACTAAGAATTTAAGATTAGGAAAGCTCAAAACCTGACCAGTTTGTAGTTGTTAAAATGATATTTGTAGTCAAGATATTAGTTAGTAAAATAATTATTGTTTTTTTTTTTTTTTCCCTTTGAAGGTGGTCTGCAATAGCAACACGTCTTCCAGGGAGGACTGATAATGAAATCAAGAACTTCTGGAATACCCATCTGAAGAAAAAGCTTCTCCAAATGGGAATCGACCCAGTCACCCACAGGCCAAGAACTGATCTTAATATTCTTGCAAATCTGCCACAGTTGCTTGCTGCTGCCAACTTGAGCAACCTGATGAGTTCTCCTTGGGACAACGCGCTCAAGTTACAGTCAGATGCCACCCAACTTGCCAAAATCCAATTGTTGCATAACATACTTCAAGTCCTAAGCGCTGGTCCTACTCCAAGTATGGATGCTATTAGCCTTCTCGGGTCGTCATCTTTACGAGACAACCAGCTGTGTGAATTGCTTCGGACGAATTCTCATCAATTTGAAGCAAATGGTAATTCTCAGTTTGGTTTGGCTCCACAAGAACCCAACCAACTCCTTTCTAATCTACTAAACTTTGAATCCCTTCAAACACAACTTGGAGATTATCAGCCTATGAAGGACTCACAAGGTTACACCAACACTAACAATACCCAACTTGGTTCCTCATATGCCAGTATTCCAACGTCAATTCAACTTCCGGCATTAGTTTCAAGCTCTCCACACGAGTGCTCTACACATAACCAAATCGAAACCAAGATTAAACCAAATGATATCTCCGACCCTTCATCCACTTCAACCACCTTTGAAGCTTGGGGAGATCTTATCGACGATGAAGCAAGTCACTCTTACTGGAAAGATTTTATAGAGTAAGCATTTCTCTAGTCAAAAGTTTCTCTTTCTCAACAGCTAGCTAGCACTATTTCCTTTTTCTGAATGTCCAAGTATTTTATCACCTAGTTTCATTGAATTAAAACTTCTTGTACGTTCTCTTCACTATCACCTTCTAATATGTCAATGTATTGTTTGCAGCCAAGCATCGTCACAGCCGTGGCCAAATTCAGACTGAATTTCACTTCCAGATGCTTTGATATCACCAGGAGTCTTTATAATTAACCATTTGTATTGTATAAAATACAGTTTGTTCAATTGTGAGTTGCTTTACACTACCTTTTAAAATAGGTAATTTGTGTATACAGAACGCACCATTGTATAAAATAACTTTGTAAGTGACCTCATATACTACATAGCATATCTTATACTATTCTTGGTGTTCATTATTTGTAATAAATCCAACTTGTTACAATCAATTTCCTCTTAGCATCATGAACAAGAGTTGCTTGATTCCTCTAAGGTACATGTCAAAGTAATACTATAGCTAGCAACTCGATAAAATAATCGAGATAGCTGAGCTAGATATTGTCTACTATAGCTGAATATAAAATAAGTTAGTTGTAGAGTACATAGGACACGGAATTGACATGTAAATTATACACAATTTCTTAAATTAGAATGAGGGATTTGACCTTTGATAAGAGAAACTCATGTCAAACCATCAATTACGTGGACAGTCACAAAGCCATGGACAATAATCTCTAATATGTTCGGATTGTGTCTCTCTCTGATGTGGATATCTGAGAGTAACCCCAGATTAATGGAATAAAATATTATGATCATCAAATGTTAACTAATAGATAGTTATATCTGCCTTCTCATAAAAAGTCAATACTATTTGTTACTGATTAGGTAAGAGTAGTACTTCCTTTTGATACAAGCCATCGATGCAAAACCAAGCTAGGACATTTATATATAAATCTAATTCTCTCTAGCTCTCATGATATCATATCCTTTCTAGAACAACAATGGTCAATTATAAGCTATCATAATATCGTCGAAAATTAAGCGTGCTCCATTACCAATGCTTCGTTTTTTCAAGAGCAGTTCTGCCTCACATTTTTTTCTTGAGATAGAATAAATAAAGGCCTATATGAACCACATAATTAAAATTGTAATTTGTAAATATATATGATATAATAAGCTTGAAAGAAATCCCAAATCACAAGGAAGCGTTGTCCTGGAAGGGACGATACCATGTTTATTAGTAGGTACTTTATTGACCTTTAGAACACAACTAATCTACCTACCTTGCCAAATATATGCTCAGATTCCAACCTAAGCTCTCTATTAATATATATACACACACGCAGACAAGGAGATAGTCAGAGAGATCAGGTAATGTTTGTGATGTCTCATTGCAACACATGATTAAATTGTTTCCTATGAGCATTAAAATATTTTGGTGCAACAGTTCCTATTTAGTATATAGGAACTTTTTTTCACTAAGTTTTGGATTTTTATCTTTCTCTTTCACTAAAATTCGGATTTTTTTCTCTCTGTGTATGTTATATCTCCTCAAATTAGAAGACAATTTTCCGTTTTGTGAAATTGAAATAAGTTGAAAATAGAAAAGGAACTCAACCCGAATCTGAGGATTCTGCATTAACATGAATTAGTTAATGGTCAGAGATATATAAGTCATAAACGGAAATTCTCTTGGATATGATCACAAGCAATGCTTTGGCAGTAAGGAAACTAACATGCAGACAAATTATAATTACGATTTTCCTTTTTAAAAAAAAAAAAAAAAAAAAACTTATATCTGCTCTTCTGTTAATTATTNCTTTTTAAAAAAAAAAAAAAAAAAAAAAAAAACTTATATCTGCTCTTCTGTTAATTATTTAATTATTGCAAGATGTGTTTTCATATCTTTCAGCCACATAGCAGCAACCCATTAAATAGGTTAAATAAGATGCCTTATGATAATTCTAGCCAGAAGCTTAGTTTATGCACTCATTACACCATTTTGACTGTGAACTGACAACTGAGTATCATGGTACTTTAATTAGATATAATAAAATAAAGAATTAATCTAAATTCCCCCACCCCCTCTCTCTCTCTCTTTCCAAACATATATTTTCTCTCCCCCTTAACAAAACCATTAAAGAAAAATGGATTAAAGCCTAACAAAGGAATTAAATATCTCATAAGTAGCTGGATTATTTTTTTTAGATACACCGAAGAGAGAGACTTGGTAACTTCACAGTGTATATAAAATAAAAGCAAATCAACTACCTATGATGTGCCAAAGCAAAATTAACACTGAAATAAACACGAGATAAACAGATAATTTGAGGAGGCTATGACGCTTTGCGCCAAGCGAGTCGCTCGATAAGATTAGTTCTACTAAAGTATTGGAGATCAAGAATGGATATGAAAACCCTATTTTCGGCTATCACCGTGACACCATCTACAATTCGAAGAGTTAATTAACTAGGGAACGGAATCTAGATATGATATATCATTGTCGTTAGAGAGGATCAAAGCGCAGAAATTGTGAAGTTTGGTGGAAGATATGGCAAAGGAATAGAGGCAAAACAGCGTTGCTTAGAAAAGCCTGCTACTGCCATTCCTTATCATAAGCAGTAGTTATTTTATTAGGTTTAATTATAGCAGCCTTATCATGTAAACATCGAATTCAACTAAAACTTCATTGAAATCCCCCCATGATAGCTGCAGGCAAACTAACACTAATACGTATTAGTTATGCTATGGGACCTCATCATCTAATTCATATTAAAATTCAACTAAAATATCATCAACTTGATGCGAGAAATGACAACCATTATTCTCATCATCAGTTATAGTACGTAATTTTACTGACTAGAATTTTCATGACTCCATCAACCCCGTGCATGAAAGAATTCATGAATCATATTTGATCTCTGTATCTAGTAGCCACACTTTACCATACATCTTAACCATCAATTACCAAGTATTACATGCATAATGCTGTTAGGGCTAAAAGATTGTTTGAAATATTGTAGTTAAACAGTTGTTTATCGGCTTATAAAATTTTTATATTAATGGTTTCTCAACAAGAGATATTAAAACCAAAATGACCTAACAGTTTAGTCTTTCAATCTCTCTCTCATACCTATTAAATAATTAGATCACAGTACATATAAACTGCTTTGTTTTTTTTTTTTTAATTTTATCTTACCTATAAATGCTCAGTACTTAATACTGTGTAGATGCAAGAGTAGGAAACCGGAATGGTAAATGTGCATATATTTTGATTTATATATTTTTTTAGCTTAAGATTTGAACGAAAATTCATAACCAAAGAATAAACATTGTCGATTAGTTTATAATGATTTTCTGACTCTGCACATATCTCAACCATACGTGGATTTAATCAAATGAATGATTATGTACTTGTTTAAATTTTGTATATAAGTCAAATTTCAAAGTAAATCCAAAGATCCAAATTGTTTTCTGAAAAGAAGACTTAAAATACAAACTTGAAGTACAAATCTCCATGAAAGTTGCAACTCAATATTGTGGAATTACCACATAACGTTCATAGAGATATCCTCACATTTTAATCGCGCCAAAGAGAGATCACATCAAGCTATAAAGTAAAAGTTAAGGTTACAAGGTCATTGAAGGCAGTGTAAGCATGGTAACAGAAATTTTAGTTTAAGAGACTACTTTACATGTTAGAATTTGTGCGGTAATTAAAGGAAGTAGAAAATGAAGAAGCTAATAAAATGGTAGCATATGAGTTGCTTAACCTGGGGGAAAAGCAATTTACTTTGCTCAGGTTTTATAAATGCAATAACCTGATGAATACACTCTCCTTCCAGTTTGTGAATTATATTAAAGATTGTGCATGGCATGTACACCATCCGATTCACCCACAAATAGAGATATAAAAGTCATTAATTCAGTTTAAATTGTAGCATATCTCCAGCAAAACGGTTATGCTTTTGTTATATTAACTTGATATTAACATGGATCATTAACTTTAGCAAATATTTTCTGGGGCATAAAAAGTTAATCTTTTTTTTTTTTTTTTTTTAATCATCAATAGCAAAGTTGAACTTCCAATTCCACTGATGTATGTTGCTTAGAAATAATCTTGGAATGATTTTTAATAAAGATTGAGCAATGTTATGAAAGAAAATTTCAGGGAATTGTGTAAGTTGCATAAGTAGTGAGGTTGACAACCCGAAATTTTTTCCGTATGGATACAAAAACGAAGCCATTCCATGAGATCGGTCACTTCTAGCAAAATGCATAAAGTCTAAAGAGACTGCAGTTCAGAAATGATTATAGTAAGCAAGTTGTGAAGATAAACCTAGAATGTGAATGTAAACAAAGTTTAACCACCAGTACATGTTTTCTTATCCAAATAAAATTAACCAAAAGCATGCAAGGTAAGATTATAGTAAGCAAGTTGTGAAGGTATACTTAGAAGGTGAATATAAAGAATGTTTAACCATAACATGTTTTCTTATCCAAATAAAATTATCCAAAAGCATGCAAGTTTTTTTTTTTTTTTTTCCTTTTAAATCTATAGAA
>JANKKC010042835.1:0-10424 GCA_026225755.1 Bursera bipinnata
AAGTATTTTTAGCATGAAGATTATTTTTTAACAAATGCTTTTAATTTAGTTAATTTTTTTTTTAAAGGAAACAAAAAATCCCTGGTTGATTACGAAGAAATATTGAAATCGAGATATGTGGACAATAATTAGAAATGTGCCAACATCAATGGCATGCATTTTTTCCAACTTGGTAAAACCTTTTCTTCTTCTTCAACGATGTAATTTATTGATTCTACTTCTTTGTTGACCATGTGACATGGTCATTACATCTTGTGGAACCCATTCTCATCGTGAAAGCCATGGACTTCATCTTCCCCGCTGCGTTGACCAAACTTAAGTAGCAACTTTTGTTTCGATTTTCGAGCAGCACTTGTCCACCTTCTTCACTTTTTTGTTCCGTCTTCATCTTCATCATTCTCCTTGTACAAAAATATATTAGCTCTACTTTCATCTTCTTAACATTTCTTCCTTTTTTTACGTTCTACTTTCAACTGCATGCCAATTTTCAACTCCATTGATTCATCTTTGTCGATTGCTAGCTATGTATACTCCATTTCACTTGTCTCTCATTGCAATTTTCAAGTATACTGCTGTAGCACTAGACGTGCTCTTCCTACTTCAATTCAGATAGAAATACCCATGAGCATTGATCATCTCCTAAAGCTACGCAAATAACCCTACTTTATTGCACATTAATGAGCTGATAATGATCTTTCTTGTGGGTGAAACATTTTCAAGACTTTTAGGACTCGATGGCCTCGCAATGAATGTTTGAAAAACTCAAAGAAACAACTTGCATGGTTGCTCTTTCTCTTTTGAAAGTTTCTGTGAAAAAAATTAAATGCAATCCCTAGTCCCTTGCCCCCTACGGATGTGCAACTTCTTTATAGCACGAGAAAAAAATTGCCTTGCCGAGAGAGAATTGTCTTTCCTCCCACCTTCTGCATTCAAACGTTTGAAACAATGATCAGCAAATGGGAATGCAAATTCTTTACAAATTGATCAGCCATTCTTAATTGGTAATGGAGTTTTGTCTAATTGTTTTAACTTTCTATTTGAAACTTCATTGGTTGGTTGCTGCATGAACTTTGTTTTGGCTAATTTAATTGTGGTTTTAAAAGAATGGAAACTATTAATATTCAAAGTGAGGAACTATTATGCTGGTAATTCAAAGAAGGACATAGTGAGTACAAAATGCTTCCACAATTTTATTAGCAGCAAAACAAACCAGATATCATTCTATTTTACTATATACAGAAAATCTTCTTTGGAACAATTAATAATTGAGAAGTATTTCCTCTTAGAAGCACATCTAATTTTTATTTTTATTATTTCTACTATCTCATACTCTTTTAGTAGGCCTTCCTATATACAGTTGAAAGCATCTTTTACAATTTATTGATCTATAATTTTAAAAATGCAATGTATTTGTCTTTTACTCCATGTACTAAAAATAGAACCGATATGTCACATCATTTAGATGTTTATTTAAGAACTTCGTGATAATTGATAGAATTAATACTTTACTCCAATTTTTTCCTCCTATTTAAATGTACTTTGTTTCCAATATTAATATCAGTAATATAAAACCTGAATTGGCCAATGGAAAATTTCACTCTCCAGCTGAATTTAAATGCATAATAATGCAGAAAACCTAATGATAAAGAGAAGAGAATTAGAGATAAGATCGAGCTCCATGATTGCCTTGCTCGATGTAACACAGCAAAGGTGAAGCAGCAGCCTCACGCTAGCTAGCTTGAGACACGTGGCAACTATTAAGGCCAATAAAGAAAGCAGAACCCACAAAGAAAATGAAAAATAACACCAATTATATTATTAAATATCTAATAAGCTTATCAGTGGATTGGAATTGAGTACGAAAAGTTCTAGCATGCAATTACAAGTTGTTTCAATAATGATAAGTATGACCAAGAATGAATTGGTTTGCTGGGGAAGGAAGACTTTGGGAAGTAATTTAAGAACGAAAATGACACGGAAAATACAGCTTTTAAGTAGATGTCGTTTTGGGCGGACCACCAATAATTTAGTACTGCAAATATCTCTTTAAATTAAATAATTTTAGCTCATCCACAGTTATTAAGGTAGGTGGGAGGGTTGAAATTAGCGGCTTTTTGTGGGCTTGCGCTTCCTTATTACATTAATTCAGTCTAATCAACTTAGCTTCAATTAATTTTCGTACATCCCTCTAGTCCCTTTCTTCTTCCTTAGATTTTCTGATTCCACACACAAGTATGATGGATGCTTGCACCTCTTTGATCTATTTTATTATCGTTCTCGCTTCATCTTCATATTGTTTCGGTATATCCCAACTCCCATTTTATTACTTTAGCAAAGACCGAATTTTCATAATTTTTTTTATCTTTTAAAAAATTGTTAAAACTAAGAGAACGTGTTAAAAAATATATTAGACATTAAAAACTTAGACACATGACTCCATTTAACAGTTTGATAGGATCTTATTGGACGTATTGATTATGGAGTCTTCTTTGATTTATGTTTTTATTTTTTATATGAAAAAAAAGAAAAAAAAAAAAAGGGTACGAGTAAATGGGCTTAATGCATGTATAATAGATAATGAAAATCTAGATTTTGTAACATAATCTAAGGATCCTACAAGAGGCCGAAGCAATCAAAGTATGGCATCTAATAGAAAAAGAAAAACAAAGAAAGCATTCATAGCCACCCAGCAACCCAACACAGTTTTATTTGAATAAACTAAAACATACTTTTGTTTTTTATATATATATATATACATGCTAAAAGCAAAATGGGAAAGTGAACCCACTTACTAGTTATTAAAAGAAGCAAACATATAATAGTGCCCTATCGATGTTGATGGATTTGCTTTGCTTTATGCCGTACTTTAATTGCTAAAAGAAGCACAATATTGCTTTGGAAATTAATTAATATACTACACTATTGCCTCTTGCAATTGCTTAATGCTCCACTTTTATTTTTTTGTTTTCGTTTTCGGGATTTTCCTATTTAACCTCACTGATGCTGTCGCTCACACGTTTACCTTACTTAACTTCTTGTTTTAATCCTCCTTCAGAAAAACAATAAAAGTTTTATACGATAAACATGTTTTGCAAGATGATCACGTGAAATCTTTTGTTGAAAAAGCACAGCCATGCGTGCTCGACCTCACTAGCGAGCAGGTTATTATTATCTATTTCCATTGACTATCTGTAAAGGAAGCTTTGATAATCATATGATCATGTTCTCTACGTCGAGCTTGATTTTACTTTGAATTTTAGGTGTGAAGGCGATTGGTTGTATTCGTTTTGACTTGCCTAAAGTAATTATTTTTTAATACATTTTACATTTTTAAAACGTTTTCATAGTGTTCCTCTCATGATAAACATAATTTATTTTTTTGTACGCCAAAAGCATCTCGATTGGTTTTTGAAAGCATTTCTTAAAAAATAACGTTATAGGTGTTGTAAGAGCAAGATTTTATGTTCGTATTATCTTCTGGATCAAGTAAAATGTTGACCTTTAGTAGAAATATATAATCGTGAAAAATATGATACATACTAGCCAAGGTAAATGCATTAACTTTTTATAAGCTTTCCTTTTAAGAGTTTACTTATAAATACCCTTTTACAGTATAATTAATAATAAAATTATCTTAGTATTTAAAGAAAAATTCTAGTTAATAAAAATAATTTTTTGAGATTGAAGTAATTTTTTAGTTTTATATCTAATTTTTCTTACATCATTTTGAATGGGTTTACGTAAAGTAAAAATGTGTTTTTTTTTACTAAAATTATAGAATACGAGTCCTGATATTCGAATTTAAATAACATATTAGATCGGACATACGTATTATGTTATTTGTACGTTTATCTAATGTTATCATATTGTATTCATTTCATAATTGATATGTATGCAACACGATTTACTTCAAATAAACTACCACTAATGTTTTTCCTTTTTTCTTCGACTCAATTATTACACAGCTTGGTCCAATTACTCAGTTTATACGAAGCAATGAAAATTATATACGATTGACACGTGGCATCGGTCCTTGAGGCCTTGGATCCCTTGCTAATGCATACAAGTTTGTGAAGCTTTTGAGGCTCGTGGACCAGCTGCATCTTGAAGAAACCTGAAAGCTGCTTTCGATGAAAATTAATTTATTTACTTAAAAAAAAAAAAAAGAAAAAAAAGCAGCCAAGAAGAGAAGAAAAAAAGAGAAATGAATGGTGGATCGTCTTCGTCCAGAATTATTATTATTATTCGGTCATCTGGAATGTGGGTTCTAGAAGCATTTTGAGCAATATCTTACTATTTTTATTTTAATTTCTTCTCTTTTATGAATATAAATGCAGTGGCTTATATTTTCACGCTGGCTGCGACATCGTTTTCAGAAATTATTAGTTGAAAGGGAAGAAGGGAAGACAGGACATAAAAAAATCACTTTCAACGCAACACACGCCCTTAAACCTTCATTTACAAGTCACGTATGATCAATTCCGATTGCTGCCTTGTAATTTTAAGTAATTAGTAAACCCTTCGATCATGCTTATCGAACAATGACTCTTATACATTCTGGAACGTTCGTTTTTTTGTTAGTAAATGCAATCGTTTTATAAAAGGAGGTGATCTTTTAAAAGCTCTCAGATTACGTTAATCCAGTGTTAATATCATAATTAAGAAAATATAATTAAATAGAAAGCTTAACTTGATTAAATCAAAGGGTATTAGGGTGATTAAAGATAGATCCAATGATAAAGTTTTCATTCTCCTGTCTTACTTTTACTTTCGTCAGTTAAAGGATCCTTTATAATTGGACGGCCAGGATGTGGGCGCGCAAAGACCCAAGTAAGCGTGTATGGCCGTAATTCGTTTGTACCTCAACAAGATTGCCACGTCATTCAGGTAGTTGTTGCTATTCATTTCTGTCAATCTTGTCAATGTGCTTCCACTCTCTCTCTCTCTCTTACAGAAAGTGGAGTCGTGGACGACCAAGGAAACTTTCAGAGCCCACACGCGCTCCTGCACCGTTTTCACCAAGTAAAGGTGAGGTGAGACGTCACACGTGGCTAGCTCAAATGAATTCTAAAGAGTTTTTTTTTAAATGCTTGTTTATGGAATTGAAGTTTTAACTTTATAATTTATTTCACATAATTTAGTTGATTGAGATTACTATTTAATGCATTGAAAGGCTAGCTTATCACAATGCTATCACATTTATTCACTTTTTCTTAAAGTAAAGTAATTATCAAAAATTAATTTTCATAAAATTCACTTTTTTTTACTTAAGTGATCCATTGTTTTTTATTTTTTAATCATCAATTCACAATTAGTCTTTTAGAGACACCTCGGAGTAACTGATTCATTAGGAGCACGTGGACCAATCAAAAATAAGTTTACTACGCCAATTCAAGGAGTCACCGTCAATAATTTGAAATGCTTTTGAGGCTTTAACTTTGATTAGAAAACGTAGTCCAAAGTTTTAAAAAAGTTGCAGCAACAACAGGTGCCGTAATAAAATAAAATTACCCTGAAAAGCAAGTCACATCAAGCTTAGGCCCGACAAATTAAATAACAAATTGAAATAATATCAAAACGCCTCGCCAGTCAAAACTACGGCGAGCTAACTGGCAATCATAATGAGCTGCTGGAGCGATGGTGCCGCCAAGGCCACCCCATATACTGTTAGCTATTTGGTGAAGAAAAGTGTTAAATTCTTCTTTAGCCAATCAAATAATATGAATGGACTATAAAGCCTAATTTGAATGACCTAAAATATCTTTAATCATTGTAGCGGCTGATAATAAATAAGTAATTTGAATCCACCAAAGGGAGTTTCCAGTGATCTCCAAGACAATTTCGAGAAACCAAAATATCAATTGGGAGAAATAGCGACCACTATGTGTCTCTATACGCCAAGTCCCTTAGCTTGCTTGCAGCGCGTGCAATCACATCCCATATGATTAAAATTAAGTTGCTTTTTAAACGGTTTTTATTTTGTTTAATAAATTATTATTTTCTAGCCCTTTAAATACCTCTCTTCCCCTCACCGTTCTCTTCAGGCCAAAAACACTTTCTATTTCCACCTCTCTCTCTCTCTCTTTCTCTTCAAAGACTAAAAAAAAAAAAGAAATTAATCTCATAATCTCTCTGAGTTTGAGAATTCAAAGAGATGGAAATGGAACCAAGCCCACCAGTAGTTGGCAAGAAGCTATGGAACATAGCGCGCATAGTGTTCTATATGATAAAAGCAGGCATATCAAAGAGCAAGATAATGGTTGATCTCCATTTGATGCTCAAGCGAGGCAACAAGCTTGCAGGGAAG
This sequence comes from Bursera bipinnata, assembly GCA_026225755.1. Taxonomy (NCBI): domain Eukaryota; kingdom Viridiplantae; phylum Streptophyta; class Magnoliopsida; order Sapindales; family Burseraceae; genus Bursera; species Bursera bipinnata. Next base: position 6,308 of record JANKKC010042835.1, read on the forward strand.
GCTATAGGCAACCTCATCTTACACCACACTTCATCCTTCAGCTGCCGCTCCAGTGACTCTCTCTCCTTTGTTTCTCCAAAGGAGTACGAATTCAGCTGCAGTAACAGTCCCGCTTTCTACCCTTTCTACACCCACAAGCGCAAGCACCAGCACAACCTTCACCATTTGGCCAAGACCTACCGTTATGATGACGTTACCACAGTCCACGCCGTGCAAAAGGTTCTCGAGATGTTGAACAACGAGGCAGTCGAGGCCTCGCCCTTGACCACATTGCCAGGGTTCGGACGGAGCCCACTGGTGCGACAGTTGAGAGTAACGGACTCGCCCTTTCCGTTAAAAGATGACGGAGATAGCCAGGTGGACAAGGCTGCTGAGGAGTTCATTAAAAAGTTCTACAAGGACCTCAAGTTGCAGAAAGGAAAGGCTGCTCTCGAATCACCCTACCATGACTCATGGGGTCGATAATGATATCAAACGAGTTGATGATCAATATTATAATAGTTCATGATTTTGGCTAGGGCTTTATCGATTGAAGAGTTGCATCCTTCGAGAGAGTTTACAGCACTACTCTTTCATGCCACCTGTGAAGATCAAGAACTCCGTTACACCTCCGATGGAGTTCTGTTTTTATGATTTGTCGCATCTAACGAAGCCGCACGAATATGATCATAGCCCATATTTAAATTAACTTTCATAATTAAAGGTACATAATGCATCTGATCAAAATCCTATAAGTGACAAAAGGTTTTCATTCAACAGGTGTGAACATGTACTCCTTTTCATTTGAATTATCGCTAGCTAGCTATTTGGGTTTCATTGTTCATAATAAAAAGAACATAAATGAAAAATCGGTATTCCTTTTTTATTGACTTTACCCACTTCTGCTAGTTGCATGGTAAAGAGATAACTAAAGAGAGCGTTATGCGTTGGGCCAGTGTAGAACTTTAAGGTTTTGCTTTTTGAGGTTGGTGAATGGTGGTGAAGCTAAGCTTCGAATTTTATTTATTCTAGTTTTTTCTTCTCCTGCCTGTGTTGTTGTCCTTGCAGTCTTTTCAGTGGTTATAATTCAATCACTTAGTTGGCAGGTCGCCTTCTTTGTGCGCGAGAGAGACTGAAGCTTGAGACAATTTTCAATATTAATTTGTTTTCAATTTCCACCTAGAAATAGTAAGACTAATGGCTAGTGCGTAACTAAGGAATAAAAAAAAACTCAAGTTTAGTTGAGGTAATAATGTAGAATAAATAAATTATTATTTAATAAATAAGACAAATATCCCTCAAAAGCTAATGACAGGTCTTTCATTCTTCTTCTGTTAATATTATTCCTCGCATTAGCTGTAGTCAATTTTGACAATTGGGATGGTAAAATCCTGCGCAAACCTCCTATGTGCATATCCCAAGAGATTGGCAAGCGGCTTTCCTCTTCTATCCCCAAGACCGGGACATGAGTATACCTAGTTTAACTTGGTAGCTTGTTTGCTATCATAATGATTGGAACATTTTTTGTCTTATTTATTTTTGTTAACTTTGATCTAATATAAAAAATGCAATCATAAGCAAATATGGAGGAGTTTTGACTATTTTAAACCTAATTAATGATAGAATATACTTTTTAAGATAGGGGTGTTCAAAACATTTTAATAGCCCCATCCTATTTCAGAAGAGGTTTAGTTGAGGTTAATTTATTACCCTTTTAAATGGAGAGGATATATTTTGGTAAAAAATAAACGCTAGCTATTGATCCTTCCTTTATGAAATTAAATGTCAAACGAAAGAGAATTAACAACATATTATTTACTGTTATCCAGCTGCAACACGCAAACATTGGCCTTTAATTACTATGACTCCTGCTGCTCAAATATAATAGAAATCGATAGAGTAAACTATGGAGTATAAAGTTTGTATTAACATCTTGCGGTGGCTGGCAATTTCATTTGCGAATTAATTCTTCATTGGTCAGAATGATGCAATTATTTTGATGAGAGGAGATCTAAGAAGGGTTCGAATAAGAAAATTAATATGAAGTTTGGTTTCGGGAAGACGATGTTCTTGGTCGTCGACAACCTGTCAGTACTCAGAAGAACAAAATTGCCAGGAAAATTCTCTAAATAAAGCTCCTCCTTGCCAAAATAATCTTGAAAAGGACAGTTGAAAGCAAAGCTTTTGAGCTACCTTCGGCAAATTCAACTTCTCAATAAAGTGAATTCATGGAACGTTGGCGACCCAACAGACTGCAGAACTGAATTGATAGCTAGTAATTCATCATTCTCAGTCTTAACCGCTTACCTTTACTACACTCTTGCCGCGATGAATGCATAATATTGATTCAACTGAACGACTTTGCACCACAACCTATAAACGTGGGAGGCGGGGCAGTTGAATTAATTATGTATGGTTTGGTCGGTCGATTGAATTGGTTTCAAAATTAGTCGTGTAAAATATTTTGCATAATCTACAAATTAATGATTCGAGCTGATCATTCTTGGTGTTTCTCTCAGAGTGCCTTCGATAAGCTAATGTTAACTTTATGTAATGCGCATGCCATGCATACATATATAATCATATACTTCACGAAGAGAAAAAGCATTGGCAATTCATCTATAAATGCATGACATGCATGCATTAATAGATGGGCTATGCTGTTCCTTAATGGCAGAAAGTGATTAAAAAGAAAATTGATTTTATTTCTCTGCAAAAATTGTCTTTTAAATGTCCCAGATAAATTAAATGTCGTGTGTTTACTCATTATATTGTAAATATGTTTAGTTTTGAAAACAAAAAAGTGAGAGATAATAGATGTATTGTCGGCTTTAGATCTTGAAGATGCGAGGAACTTGAAGGGAAAAGAAATGCCAGAAGGGAGAAAATGACCCTAGGAAATTAAGGGTAGGTGGGAGATTGTGATGGCATAACGTGCCCTACAATTGAAGGAGAGGAGTCCCTCTCGAACAGTAGCCTGCATGACTACTACTTTTCTTCCTCTCATATGAATCAATAAATAAAACTTGCTTCATGCTTATCTCGCATATAACACCTTCTATAACATATCCGGCTGTGGCAACTCACCTTTCAGTATATGCAAATAGTGCGACTCCTGTGCACGTGCCGCGGCGATCATTTCTATTGATTTTGACACCTTAATTGGCCTCTCTAGCCTTTAAATAAACCATTTCAAATTGAGCCGTCGTCTAGGAAAAGCTTAGTGCCAATTGACAGGACTCTGCATGTTTGTATCAAGATTATAATGGTAGTTTAATAACTTTAAATATCCACATCAAGATATAACATTATTATATATATATATATAATTAAGTTAATTGATTGCTTTTTATGGAAAAATTTTAATAACCCTCATATAAATTTTGATAAAACACTTAACTTTAGATTTTTTTAAAACTAAAACTTACTTCCTAGATTTTTTTGGGTAGATGTTAATTTAGCAAAAGTCTGCTAAGTGTTTTCTTAAAATTTATCTGAGGGGTCAAGAAATATCCCCTTTTTTATGTAGCAAATTAATAGAATATGTTTGAAGGGTTAAGGTATATCTCACTTTTGAAGCTTAGATCATAATAAATTTTTAAAAAAATTATTAACATTTAGAGAATACTATTTATTGGTCAGTGTAGGATTGTTGTTTGCTATGAAAATAAGTAATCTCGACTTTACTGGAGAATAAGCCCCTTATAAAATAGGTTGGAGAGTGTTTAGTGAACCAATTTTTAAAAAATTGTTTTGCTTTTCAAAAGCAAGATAGAAATATATGAGATTGTTGTTGTTTTTGTTTTTATTATGTACACGTTATTAAAACAGACATGTATATTATTCATTTATAATATTTTATAATCAATAATTTTTCTTTTTTGAACTATTTCCAACCATTTCTGTACAAATAATTTATAGTAATGTTTTATATAAATAATTACATTTTATATTATTTAAACAACTTAATTAAAGTAAAAATATATTAACGGTATAGTTTAAATTATTTTATAATTGAGATGACTTGTGGATGAGTGGGTGATGAGCAAGACAAAAAGAAAGATTAAGATTGTTTGTTTGTTAGGTAAAGTCTTAAAAGATGAATAGAGGCGTGTCAAATTTTAGGTGCAAACCTGAT